>JAYRBW010094903.1:0-20627 GCA_036023295.1 Invenusta paracnida | reverse complement strand
TATAAACCTCAGGCCTTCGGCCTTCGGTTTATAACTCATCTATGACCTCAAAACCATGCTTTATCATATACATAAATGTTTAGTTTGAATATAGCAATAAATATGCCATCGATTTAAACCAGGAGGCAATGTCGTTGTAAGGCTTCGGCCTACCGGCCTCAGCCATACAACCACATTGCTTCCTGGTTGTACAGCATCGACAGCATCTGGATATTGTTAAGTACTGAACAGGCATTGCAGTGTGCACTTTGAATTTTGTCTTTGTGTGTGCAGAGATAATTCTCAGCGAAATCCAAGTGGAGTAGAATGTTACCGGGCAACAAATTGCCTTTTGCTAGTTTGTATTGGTCGTACCTACTGATGCAAGGCTCTTTTTATGTACTCTTCTAAGGACTTTCAATCATTTACGAACCCATTCAAAAATTCATTGCATGGTTTGCATTCATTTTGAAGGCGTGTAGCGATTCTGACTCCTTTTAGAGTTGTAATTTGGACACGTTTCCATTCTTGAAAATGAAGTTCGTGAGTATCATCTTCATGCAACGCCACAAATTGTTGACATTTATCACTATCATATTTAGTAATCAGGGGCGGATCCAGGATTATATTATGTTATTTAAAAAAAATTCACTATAGTGAAAAGGCGCACACAGGGCTTTGACCCAAAAAATCAATTTTCAGTAAGGCGCACCAGGCCCGCCCCCCCCTGGATCCGTCCCTGGCAATATATATGTGGTGAGGAGCAAGATGATATTGGCAGATCTAATGCTTTCCATAGGGCTTTTATTTTCATGCTGAAATTTTGGCAATAGCTGCATAGACAACAATTCTTCGAGCTATCAAAATAACATTTTTTGAACGAAATCGACAAAAACTTTGGTATAGCATAGTTTGAAGCTCGGATTTTCTTCACAATACCTACTTTGTATACAAATTTTGCTAGAAATCAAGGAGCAGATACTTTTGTTCTTTCAAAAAATTCACAATCACAAAATCTTTTTTTCCTGACATAAGTATCGAACATTATCTTGTCGTTTTAAAAACGCACAAATAGAACTATAGTGGTTTTCAGTATGATATACCTATATGTATATCTTTCTTGAATGTGCGACATTTTTCCTTATTTCTTCTCATCTTTAAAACTTTAAACTTTTTTGTAATTGTCCCGTTTTTTAACAAAGAGGCAGTAATGTTCTTTATTATAGTTTTCTTCAGAGATGAAGGGGTAGATGGTACAGCAGAAATGATTGAATCTGTAACTTTTTTGTTTTGACCTAAAAAGAGCCACTGTCAGACAATTTTGATCTTTGGTTACTGCTTCAATTTTAACTTCAGGGTATTATTCTCAGACTGGAGTATTGAAGCCTCTTTACATATTCTCTTTCTTGTTAATTGCATCCATTAGCTAATCCATTTGCAATGCAATTGGTAATGCTATATAAGAATACAACATTTGGAAGCTGTAGGTAGGTAGGCACACGTTAAATGACAAATATAGAACTGAAATATATATATAAAATAAGACGTACTGAAATAAATATATTATTTCATAAATCGATGATTATAGATAATGCTACCTTTCAATTCAATTGGATAATGTGGCTTGCAATGTTTTTTGGCCGTAGCATCATTAAGCAAAAAAGTGTCAAAAATATGATGATGTTTGAGATATGCTATACCAGCTTCAATCATTGTTATAAGAGAATTAGGCTCATTAGCGACCTCTAATAAATCAGGCGGGACGCACTAAAATGCTCAATTTTGTTATCAATGTAAACTTCAGGTAATTGAGTAAAATTATACTGAATTCAACTTTTTAGTATGTATCTCTTGTACCTTTTAGAAATAAATAAATTTCACTTAAAACACTTTTCTTCTTAATATTTTCTTTAACTTTTTATCGATATTTCCTATTTATCGGAAAACTAAATTTAAACACAAAACCGATCCATTTTCTGACAATGAAACGTATAATACTGGAGTTAGAGTATATAAAAATGATCTAACTTATAAGACTATAATAAAATAATTTAGAATTATAATAGAAAATAGTACATTGCAATCAAAGACAACGTATTACGCAATGTTTTATTTTAAAGTTTAAAATAAACGTTACGACATAATTGATATTTAACGTTTGAAATTAATAATAATTTTTGTATACTGTTACATTTTGTAAAAAAGCAAATGTTATCGAAATAAAAACAATGATAAAATCTCGAAAATGATAGTCAAGAAACGAGCTCTAAGATAACATATTAAAATAATCTAACACATAGGTATGCGATTCCGCCAATGATGAAAATGATATAAAAGGTGCCTCAAATGTGCTTTATATATGATTTCTCGCTCAAATTGTAACTAATTAGATAATTAATAAATAAAAATGAAAATAAATGTTATTTAAAATATATATTATTCTTGCATTTAAATAACAAATATATACCAATAGTAGTACAATAAAATGTTTTACAGAAAAATAGAACAAAAGATTGTTAATAATAAATTATATGTAAATAGATATAACAAAGTACACAACTTTTTAAAGTTTATAAATTAATTTTCATACTTTGTAGACTATAAATTTTGTTATACAAATATCACAGAATTATCCGAAATCGATAAACAGGTTATGAGGCATCTTCAGTAAAATTCGCACCATCGTTAGCGTCATAGTTCGCCGTTAGAAGAATTTGATTCGCTAACACAGTCGCCTGGCAGCTGACATCACGAGTCTCTTCCACCAGTGATGAACGGTATGGTAGATTGAGTGTTGCCTGAATTGAGATTGAGGGCACAACATGCGGGCATGAGGATGCCTTATCACCAATCCACTCACGTCCCACCAATTGGCATGGTAACGTTGACACGGCGGAAGTTATGCAGTCATCATACTTGCCGCCATGATCAACAACAAACACCCAAACGATGGGTAGGACACAACTACAGACAGACGGACCACCACCACTGTCGCCACTTAGGGATGTTGCTGGTTGTGGCGGTGTTGCTAAGCAACCCAAGTTGAGGTCTAAATCGACGCCATGAGCGGTCAGTCCAGTAACGTAGCAACCATTGCCAGGATCACCTTCTGTGAGCACATCGCGTGGAAGGATCTGAAGAAATAGAGTAGAGTATAGAACATTCGAATGTTTAATTAGAAGCATCTATAGAAATATAATTAAGTAGCAATGTCGTTAAAGAGGCGATAAGCTAATTTTAACACCATAAAAGGGGGAAATTCTTGCTACGGGATGACATCATGTCTAAAAATATAATGCCGCTTGTTTGTAGCATAAAATGGTATTTTTTAAATATCTGTAATTTATCTGTAATAAATCCAACTAAAATTAACTATTGTAGATTATATACGCCTACAAAAAATTATGATATATTTACATATATATTTTGTTAAAAAAAGCCGTAGATATTATCAAACCAAAAATAGACGATAATAGTTGTTCTTTACTTTATTAAAGTAACCCTTTCCGCATAAATATTAGATACTCAAATCGCAGTAATGAGGATACTCTATGAGACGCATTGCATTTCAGACGGTCGCCATATGCGGCCGATAACATTTTAGCAAATGAACAATTGATCCGGGATTTTGAAGTACCTACTTATCCTAATGTGGTTGTATATTCTCCTATATGATTTTTGTCTTGTCCATTGTCTTGAGAGCTTCTATTATTTACTGGATTTCTGCCTCATTACTCATTTTAGCTTCAGGTCTTATTAGTATTTTCTTTTTGCACTTCATTTTATTTAAGTATAGACATCCATTTCATATATGTATTTCTTTTACTTTTATGGATAAAACAATTTATCCATCCAAAATTTTGTTATGTTTTAATGGTTTCGGTGGCTATAACTTTTATGACTACAACCATTTCCTGTTTCTTATCCATTTCTGCCCTGAACATTGTATTGAAGGCATGTGTTGATAACTTCAAAAGCGGAAGTCTCGAAGATTCCTCGTATGCCTTCCACGTCAAGTTGTCTTCTGCATTGATCAGTCGTGGCTCTCGAGGATCTTCAGCTTCCTATTATTTTTGTCTGGGCCTCATGAACTGCGTGATAAGGTTGCACTTAATATTGGATTTATATCCTAAAATACTTGCTTGCAGTCTGGCTTTTTCCAAAGTGGGCTGGCTATAAGATGAGGTTTCTTTCGATTTGTACAGTTTTTATTTATGGAATTGTATGTAGCATCTTGTTATAATCCGTGTCGCTTTGTTTTACACAGGTTCTATTTTACTGTATGCTGTCTATATTGATCCAAGCTGAGCGAGAAAAGTCAGTAATTGATAGAATATCTATCTTCATCGTTAGCTGCAACTCCATTTCTTCTTACAGTGGCACAGGGTTTTATTTCCTGAATTCAGCAATATAGTGAATTTAATATACATTGGCGTGTTAAATTGTACTCTTATACATATATGTAAAAATATTACTGAATGTTGATATTTTAAATACTATACTGTTCTAATGGTATAGAATAATTATACTTTGTAACTATTTTTAAATTGTCATTAACTTTGGCCACAAACTACAGACGATTTTATTTCTGAAAATTTTTTATGTATAGATACATATAGGTATATATTATGTGTCTAATTCAGTTTATAATATTGGTTAAAATTAAGCTGCTCAACATTATACAAAAAATATACTCAGCAATATGTATTCCTGCAATTTCTGCAATTTTAGTAATTAATAATAATAATAAACAAGAATTAGTAATTGTTCAATAACCACAAAAGATTAAATTATTTAATTCTCAAACAGAATTTCGACCATTAATAAAAAATACAGAGAAATTATACTTACATATTACTTGTATCTAATAAAAATAGTAATATTACAATAAATATACAATAGTAATCACTTAGTATAATTATGAAAATAATTCCAGTTTAGCATTGATTTTGCACTATGATTATTGCCATATCTTATTAAAAATCATTGAATAAAATGTGTTTCAGGTCAATATGAGATTTTTGAAGAAAAACAGAAAAACTAGGTTAAATAATTAAACTCCATACCTTAAATTGGAGAGCCAGCTTGTAAATACTGCGACATCGCGAACGGCTGTACTCGGTGAGAAGGGCATCGAAAAAGCGATCAGGTCGGTCGAGCAGTGCTATGGGCACGACACGTGGCACGACCCCACGCGGATTGGCCAATGAGCTCGCTAGGAAGTGGGCAGTCGCCTCCATTTGTGTCAGAGTTTGATGGAGCGGGTGGTCCGTAGGGCCAGAAGTTGTGTCGTCATTAAGGACCCCTGAGTCATGGTGGTCATCTGTGAACTGAGCGAGGAGAATCTGGGATAGTAGCACCTGGAGATAAAATAAAGTTGGAAGTATTGCAATACATGAAACATGTCGCAATGATGTCATATTCAGATTTTTAAGGTTATATAAAACTCAGTTAACTGGTCAATTATTATAAAAAACATCGAAAAAATCCATTTTTCATCACCCACCTTTAACTTGCTATCAAGACTTCTCGCTTGACGTTGAAGTGTTTGAGCCAATGGTCGACTGCTAAGACTCCGACCAATAGGAACCGTGATACGTGTTCGAATTCGACCAATCATATTCTCTAATTCCATTGCAATTTCCATAGACATCGACTGATCTGTATTTAAGTTGACTGATAACTGATGAGATGTTACAGTTGGTTCGGTATTGGATGTCGAAATTGCTTGCAGCAGTTGACTATGTACAAATAAAAGTAGAGTGGGATTCATTAGTTTCTGTGAGTAAATTTGGTAATACGCTTTTGGCCTTATATTCGTCAAGTGACCTGCATAATGTATGACCTAAGTGTGATCTTTTAAAATATACTTTATAATTAAAAAACAGCTATTGTACAAGCTAGCATTTTTGGTTGCAATGTAACTTATTATTTTCTTTTGGATTTGTTAATCATAACATAAGAACATCTTCATTTATTTTTCGATTCATTTGAGTTTTAGATCAGAGAATGAGTTTTTCTTTCCAATGAGTGAAATTACATAAATTCACAAATACTTGTTTCTACAGACTACACCTAAATTACGGAAAAAACGCAATTGTGCAAATCTAAACACTAACAGTCAGATATTTAACCAAATATGTGCATATTATACTTGAAAAACTCATAACGATTTCAGAGAAAAATGAAGCGAAGTGATTTACGAAATTTAAAAATGACAAACCAAATGATAATGCTGGAAACCGCAATAATCTACATATATATGGTTTAAGGTGTTATGGTATTTTGAAGATTCACAGTAGTAAAAGTAAAACAAAGCGATAGTTCTCCAACAATTATAGTACAGTACACTGTAATAGTATGTTATTCCGAGGCAGATTACCGTGGTTTCCATAAATTTAGAACAACTCCGGATCCCTTACCGACTCTCCGCGGCGCTTCTCTGAAGGTTTCCAGACTCGGGCATCAACATAAGTTCCATACAGGGCGCTGACTTCAGTTTGGCCAGAACCGTGTCCAAAGCATCACCATTGTCGGCCCAGATGAATTCTTCCAGAAGACTGGTGAACTGATCGTCATCGCTGGGAGCCTTTGGATAAGATGAGGGCAAGACATATTGAAATTGTTTTATTAAAATATTTGTGGCTATTTTATGTAGGTGAATCCATGAATAGTAAATAGTAAAATTAATAACATTATTACTTATTACTTATTAACTTTATGAATTAAATTTGGTCAATTTAAGAAATTTAGTTATCAGATTAACTCTATGCATATATACTGAACACTTGTAGAAGGGTTATTTTAGTAAATTGTAGTAATTTAGAGGAATTTAAATGAATCAAGGGAAATGTATAATGAATCTAATGTATATTTTTATACTGCGTCAATTTTCTATAAATCTACGTTTATTAATACATTTTTCCAAAATTGCATTAAAATAATTTAGGAAGTTAGGAATATATTTTCTATATTTCTATAAATTTAACTTTTAGACTTTTATAAATCCTAGGAAATCTCTATATTATTTTAAAATATTCAATAATTGTTGGAATTATCTTCGTAATTCTCATGTTCTTCCGCGAGAGTATTTTATTCTTTTCATATGATTCAAATCACAGTTGAATTGCTAAATTTTGAGAAATCAGAAAATTTCGGTAAAATTGAAGAATACAATCTTGTTTATAAAAACTTTATTTTATTTAAGTCATGATTTTTTTTAATTATTGCGATCCATAGTATGATTTATCATGCAGAAAACTAGAAAAGAAAATATAAATTTCCATTTCATAATTTCCAAATCATTTATCATAAAAAATAAATTTGTAGTTTCATGATAATACGGCTGGCTGGGCAGCGTTGTTTCGATATATGCTTCTTGGTTCTCTTCAGCAGATCACACCCCTCATACTCTTATTTCATACAATAGCTGTACATCATTACATTACTGTAAAGGAAGCACAAAAAGCGACATTTGAATACTACCTAAAGACTAAGGGTGGAATGCAAACATCGTCCTAACTCCATTTAGGACGGTTGGGACGGTTGGGACGGTTGGGACGGTTGGGACGGTTAGGACGGTTGGGACGGTTAGGACGGTTGGGACGGTTAGGACGGTTAGGACGGTTGGGACGGTTAGGACGGTTAGGACGGTTAGGACGGTTAGGAATAGCTCCTCTAAGGAGCTCATCAAAATTATCTTAAAATTAATAATTAATAACATAAACGAATTTTCTTGAACAACGACATAAGCGAGTTAAAAATTTTGTTTAGTTCATCTATAAACATTTTTCTTTGTATTTTTCAAATTATATACAATTATTAATTATTAATAATTACACTATTATAACGTTGTAAAATGCAGAAATTAAAAGGTTTGTAAAATGTGTCTAATTTATTAAATATTGACAAAATCAAAGTTATAATCTTAACAAAAGACAGAAAGATGCTTTACTCACCATAGCAACAACTTCCCAGATCTTCTCCACCAACTGCCCAACAATACTAGCATCCGCCTGCTCCCAACACTGACTCGCGTAGATAATTTCAGCCAATCGCTTTATACCATTCGGCCCGTCATCGAGCAGTGGTCGGATCCCGCTCATTAGGCTAGACCAATCGGAATGCTGCCAGGAGGCGGGTGGGCCAGCAAAACCCAAGCCACCCATCTCTCTTCGATGGAGTAGGGCCGCATGCAGGACAGTGAGGGCCCGGGTCACTCGATTGGCTACTGGCCTTTGGTGGGTGTCGAGGGCCCAGCGTTGAGCCAGTCGGGTTGAAAGATTTGTATAACGACGTAGGGTATCGGCCATGTTGGGTGTTAAAGCAGTGGGTATGTGCAGAACACGAGAGTCCAGACATACTGCGGGAGAGACGCAAGGGATTTAAACAAAAATAGTGTTATATACAAACTACTACTTATCAAATATTAAAGTAGTTAAATTATAGGAATATGTATTTTCAAATCAATTTAATATTTTTTCGTTCAATATAATTAATTTAATGAAAATAATATATCTTTAAGTGTTTTTTGTGAGAAAAAAATGAGCTCCATATATTTGTTATTCATACATAACTACTACTACGATTTAGATACTTTCAACTTGTAAAACAAAGTAATTTCAGTATTAATAACCTTCGTTAACTACATACATCTTCAAATATGTTGATTACCTAATGTTGTTCTACTATATAAAAATTTAGAATTTCTATTCTAAAGTACCAGTTACGTATTAATATAACTATATGAAGTTAAATTCTTGAGCATCATATTTACCTATTATATTAATTTAATAATAAAATATTTCAAAAATATAAATCAATGAATTAAATATTATAAATATTGTATTAGTATTTGGTTTCTTTATAATAATGTAAAGATAACGTCATAATGAAAAAATATTACATCAGTAGGTAACAATATCTTTGTACTACATTGAAAACTCGATATTGGCACTGTTAAAATTCCTTTGAATATATAAATTTGTATCCTTCTTCGCATGCAAAAGTTTATAATCAATATCATATCGATTCCTTTCATTCCGTTTCTCATACCCGGAAGTTGGCAACTCGCGGGATCATCCGTTTCCATGGTGATAAAGAGACGGAAATTGGCGTCCACATAGCCTTCCGCGTTAGTCATGACGTCATCGAGGCGATCGATAAGTCTCGCGGGCCAGTTGTCCAATAGGAGATGAGCGTTCTGTAGGATCAGCCAACCACCTGCGGAGCAGACTTCTCGTAGGGTACCGTAATCTCTTCCGTTGCCTAAGAGACGGTCAAGGTCGTCAGGCGATCCAATGTTAACTGCATGAACTAGAGGCACACCCATTTGGTGGGAGAGTTGCAGGATGGCGGTGATTGGTGGCAGAAAGCTCGATCCTGATGGTTTGTTGGTTCACAGATAGAGCGGGAAAATTGGATAAAAATTAAATGAGACGATATAAGTAAACTTACTCAATTATAACCAATATACATATACACATAAATCTTTGTATAATCTATAATTAATTTTTAGAAATTGCAAATTTGTTCTTTCGTGTGTTCTAAACAGTCATAGATACGTAATGAAATTATTATTAAACATTTGAAATAAACATTGGCCTGTTTAAAACAAAATAAGAATATATTGATAATCAAATTAGCTATTTAATCAATTCTTTGTAAAATGTAGTACCTATACCTACCAAATACACCTTAGAAATTGATAAGGATTAAATTACTAAATACCAGTATTTTTTAAATAAAATACATCAAACTATAAAGTTAACAACAAATTTAGCTAGCAAATATTGTATAAGATTGTTTTACAAAACTAATTTCGTTGCTTATCAGTGCATGAACTGATTTTGTTTCGCCGTTTTATATCAAAAGTAATAAACATAATATCTTGCACCATGCGCTGCAGAAAGAACGCAAATGTTTAAACTATAGGTATTATCAAATTTAGAGCTTGCATAAATGATTTGTTTCAATAATAACGTGTTAAGTATATAATAATACGAGACCGAAATGTTACTCATAACAATATTAATAGGAAATAAAATATTAGTACTGTTTTTAACATGCAGTGAAACATTTTCTGTGTCCAGTGAATACTAATTTTGCCATTCTTTTCGGCCCTTAGTGTTATTATTATCCTTATTAACATTATAAAATTATTAGTTTCAAACATATTTTCATTTGAAACATAGAAAAATCCATATTTTTATTAAGAAAATCAGTAATAAATCAATATTAAAATCGGATTTAGATTTAAAATCAAGGTTTACAAATATTCGGCTTATTTTTAAGATTCTAAAAATACGATGAATATTTCTTTATTTTTTTAGAAATCACAACTTTGGATGGCAAAATGGTACATTGTCTTAGACATAGAGCCAAATACATATTGCTGGGGGGAGGGGGCACCTTTGTATTGATCCCACGATGAGGCGTACTTCGGGAGATAGAAGACAACCGGCCTGTCCCAGTCGGAGCCTTCATAGGCCTCTTTAATGGAGAAGTTGGTGATGATGGGTCGTGACCAGCCGAATACATGCGTGAACAGGACTTGGGAAACATCCATCATCTGTTCCAAGGGAAGGATGAAGGAAGAAAAAGATGTGAATATCAAAGATATAGATCAGTCACACATAAAGAAAAACACTGCGTATTTGCGTCTAACACTTTAATTGATTAAATTACAACTTTTTTTTATTACAGAAGAAGATCAACAGCTTGCTGCATACAAGGAGACAATTTACTTATTATTCATTACTCAGAAATTTTGTGCAATTTGGCGAAAATGGTGAATATATTGCACTACTGAGTACTATATTAAAAAAATGTATTTTTAGTTAATAAATTAATCGCCACGAAAGGATTTTTATACAATCCGGAATTAATTAATGTTGAGGTCCATAAATTATTACTGGTTCTCTAGTTTGCAGAATATTTCTTAAATAGCTCACCCTTTGTGGGCAAAGAACTCGCCATATGAGGCACTTGTGAAGAGCCGTTAGTTTGCTTTTGAAACTGAATCCTGGCGGCTGGCGTACAAAGGAGATCGGAAACTGGAAATACACGAGAGAAACTGGAAATACACTAGAAGAAACTGGAAAATACACGAGAGAAACTGGAAATACACGAGAGAAACTGGAAATACACTAGAAGAAACGAAAGACAACTATTATACAGGACTACGTTATTCAATGGGGAATAAATTAAACTCATAAATATAGTTGTGGAAGATTTAGTTATAGACCATCACGTGACAGATCCCTATGCCTGTTGGCCAATCAGTGATAAAAATTTTGCTAGCGACTCATAGTTTAAAAGTTGATAAAATGAGTGTTTATAGGAGTAGAGAATGATCATATTAAATGTTGTCTTACTTCAGTAACTTGGGTATATGTATATGCACATAAAATCAATTGATGACTGTTATAGTTGAAAAAATATATATCATTTGTTGTTATTAAAACAAATTTTACCGCAAAATGAAAAAGAAGATTAATTTCTGGGATTTTGCCTTCGTACTAATTGAAATTTCAAATTTGCATTAATTCCAAAATAGTTTAACTAAGATAGCTAAATATATAGATCTATGGAAGGAATAAGAATGCATCATAATATTTGCTAATAATCCCAGCATCAAGTCAGTTAGATTAAATTTCAATGAATAGAAGTTAATTTCAGTCATATAATAATTTGCTGAAAAGTTTACTATTCGGCGAAGTAGCAAAATATGTTGTATTTTATCAAAATTGAATAATGAATCGTCCTATCACAGATGACGTTGAGTGGCAGTTAATTTTCGTTAATAAGAATTTTTGAAGTTCTTACCGAAAAATATTCCATCCAGAGAGTTTCATCTTCTAGTAAGCTGTTTGTGAGACCGGCAAGTGGTGGAATCTGAGCTTCTAAAATAGCGCATTCAAGGATGTCCTAAGATGCAAGTAGAGACAAGAAAATGTGTTCCTCAAATTATGTTGTTCATTACAATATTTTGCAGGTATTTTCAATATTAAAAAATATAAAAAGACTAAAACGAAATAAATAAACGTTGGGTGTAAAACACAATATTGGTCTTTTCATAGATGTCAGACATGTGGCTATTACATCATTACCCGTCATGTTGGCAAGTAGTGGATTATATAGAGGGATATTGTTAACGTAATAATCTGCATAGGTACTGCATACATAATATGTATAGACTTTTTAATGTATAATAGAAAGTGAACGGATTATATCATAAACTAACTAAAAAGTATAATAATTTAATGCAATTACAAAATAAATAAAACTAAGTTAGGCCCAAACTTCTAAGTCGTTTCTATTAGCCTTATGCGTGTGTATTTTTAAGTTACAATATGTAGTTTAACTAATCAGGGGCAGATCTAGGAATTTCGAAATGTGTGGTTCAAATTTTTTTAAAAGGGCACTTAAAATAAAACAATAATTTCCAAATAACAATACTGCGATAAATGACCTTTTTGTAAAGAGCATTTTTTTATTAGAACATTTAGGTGGGGGGGGGGGTTCGAATACCCGAACCACCTAAATCCGTCCCTGCTAATCATATAGGTTCATAGATAACATTCATGTGAGTTCATCTTGATTTCAAAATGTCTCGCATAGTTCACCTTTGGAGAGAAGTGCTTCAGCTCTCCACCAATCATGAGGTTTTCCTCGCCTCCTCCAATCACATTTGTAGTCGTCTCTCCTCTTCTACAGCCATTGGTCAACAAGTCTACCTCAATCTGTGTGCTACTTAATGCACTAGCGTCGGTGCCTCCCTCGGAAATCAGTCTATCGATACTCAGTCGAACTAGACAAGCGGAGAGACAAGCCGAGGAGAGGCTGCTGCGTAGCCGTGACATCACTGATGACGTCATTGCTTGAGAGAGCTCACGTGCTCGCGCAGCCAAGAGGCCTGGCGGTTTGGAGGCAGTAGGGGATGCGCCAATGGCACCAAATCTGATGCAGAGAGAGTAAAAGAAGAACAGTGGAACTCGGGTTCTCTATTTTTGAATTGAAGATATTGAACTCAGATAAATAGCTAAATGCTGATGTGAATACTATTAAAAGGAAATTCTAAGTACCATGTAATATGTAATTACAAAAAGGTGTTTACCTAACATCTTTTACTGTGATAATAGTAAAGAACTGATAATTTAAAAAATCTATACAAAATTATAGTTTTTTAATTTTACCGTTTCTATTTTTAAGTATTTTTGTATAAGTGATCTAATCAAAAGTAATTTTTTTACTGAATATAATAAACATAAATATATAAATATACTTTTTATGTTACAAAATCAAATCGCATGTCTGATTTAAGTATTTACTTATAATTAAGAAATAGGTTGATTATTTTACTTTAAATCACGGACAACTCTATATAACATAACATCTTTAGACTTGTCCGTGCTTTAAATATAAAGAAATATTTATTGAAAATAACGGATCTATTACACATATATACTGTATTACACTCTGTATAGAGATACAGAACACTTTAAAGTATAGAAAAAGAGCAAGCCAAGCGAAAGTTCAATGGAAAGTACAAATATTAAATAGCAGCAAAAGTATGATACCTGTTATAATATCACTAAGCAGTATAGGTATACATATATGGAAAATTACATTAGCTATAACTAAAAATTAGAATAGGGATATAGAGGAAGTAGATATATGAGAAAGCGGAGAAAATATAACAAAAAGTAGTATGGTAGGTAGTCATTTGAGTTACTATAGAAATGATAATCACTATTACTATTACTACTTTAAGTATTTCTTTGAAGGCAATAATATATTTTTTAAACTGGGTGTAGACAATAAAATCTGTTAAAATACGTGATTGAATTTTTATTTCATATGAAATACCTATGAATGTTTTATGGTAAGAAGATTTGTTATCTTATCTACGTATAGATTTTATATGATATTAGACATCCACAAAAAAATAGGTGAAATTTAAATTCTTTTTAATGCTTGCTTTCAAATGAACCCCCACCAGAAAAAGAAAATCCATCTATATATTTGTTTTTTTATTTCAATGATTTGCTACATCTTAAATATCGTAATAATACCAAAATCAATACTATAAGGTACTCTAAGTATATTATTCTACTAATACATGCACTATACTAATAATTCAGATCGACAAGCAAGGGATTTCATATTTCCTGAGTCAGTTCAAGAATGATCAAATTCATTTCTTAAGTTTGCCAACCTGGTATTGGATCAAACGAATGATCGAACGTTCTTGATCGTGTTTAAGCCGAGATAATGAGCTGGTTACGAGAGAACATAAATAACATTATTTTCTGCAATGAAATTTTGAGTTATTGCTGCAAAGTGAGTAGTTGAATTATCTTGACGACAAATTTAAGGATTCAGATAATAATTATGCTAATTAAGGTATTTTGCCTCGGCCGATTTCGGCCTAATTTGGATATAATGAAGTCTAATGTATATCTAAATGATCCCAACTGCATTTGCTTCTTTCGAAATTTGTATGAGGTCACACCCATTTTCAGATTTACTGGCTCCGCCTATACCGATGATTGTTTAATTGAATAATTCATAGAAAATACCTATTCAGTAATTAAATAATTATGCCTAATTCAACTGACACTTTTAGATGTTACTGGCTTTCTGGTGGTTGTATAACATACTATATTGCATACGGATTTGGTAGTATAACACCATAATTAGATTTGATAATTATTTTTATCAGGTTTTTAGCATATTCCCCGAAGTACTCTTACACGTACATGATGTTTCTGATAGACAACAGAGAAAATGTCCTGTTTAAAGTTTAATTAGTAATTGAATAAATAGTGAAATTAGTAAATTTAGTAAAACAAATATTTGTATAACAAATAAAATAAAAAAGAATAAAATTCTGATATTAATCTGGAACTATTTTTAAATTCCCATGAAGTATGTGATTAGTAAATATAATCTAAATCCCTTTTTGGTACCTACTGTTATTTACTATAATTGATAAATAATTTCTTTTTATATATATAAATTCCAGCAACTGGTATACACCCAAGCTTTAGTGTTGCATGTACTGCTCGTAGGGAAACAAAGAATATATTTACGACTACTGAGCTATAAGTAGATGCTAGAGACGACACCAGATAAGACTTATTTGATCTCATTGATGGAATTGTTAGAATAACTATAAATAGAAGACACTTTAATTTCATTGAAGTTAAGAAATATTTTTCTACATTTACTTAAAACAATAAAGTAATCGAAGAATATCTGTACATCAAACAAAATGAAAAATGCTGTCAAATTTTAGAATAATTAGATATTTAACAAACAACTTGTAAGTTGGGGATTTACAGTACTACTACATATATAATAACACTAGTAGTACTGGGAGAGCCGGATCGCGTTGTTTCGACTTTGTTAGGTCACTTTAGCTGCCCACACTCTTAATATTCTCGCAAAATGCAATAGCAGCATACCCCCAATAAAATGTGGCGTCCAAATCATATTTGCAACAAGTTGGTGATATACTGCCATTATATTTTACAGCAAGACGAGTGATATGGGCCGCTGAAGAGACCCAACAGGGTCGAACAAGTATTGTCTCGTTCTCTCTGTATTGCTAACAATATACCTGGTAGTAGTATGATATCATTAATATCATTATTTTTCTTTATTTATGTTAAATATCCACATAATTTGAAAGTTAAGAATCAACCAATTTTAATCTGTAAATAGTGAAATCGTAGATATATACTTAAATTAAATAATCATTCATAATATATTGAATTAAACTAACGCTTCACCAGGATTTACAGCAACTTACAAACGCCTACTCAAGATGACTGACCTTATACAGGACTCTATCGTTACAAATATTCACATTTTACACCTGTCATATCTACCTTACTTATAGCTCAATCGAGTTTTTACAGCTAAGTAAGAATATCGATGCGTATGAGATGAAGACGGCACCATTTACCGATGCTGAGAAAATCCAACTTTTGGTTGTTCAAGTTCGCTAGAATTCGGCGAGGGAGAATATAAAACACAAACACTATTTCATGGAGTATGAATATAATTATGTACATAAGATAAAAACAAAAATATATTTTAAAATATTGACGAATCATACAATAAAGATAAATTTATCAATAATAATCTATAAGCCTAGTGTATAAACTTTGAAAAGAATACTATTGAACAAAATCAGTATATAATTAATTTTCAGTATATAATTAACCACTTTATTGAAAATTAAAATGTACAAATAATGTTAAATTATGAAATATAAAAAAATGTAACTAAATTTTACCTATAATATGAAACTATATAACAAACTATTTCTAGAATAAAAAATTCACAGTTAAATTCTAAAATACTAAATATATGGATATATATGTACAGAAAAGTTTATTCAACGAAGCTATAATCACAAAGGCAACACACCTATCTGGAGCGGCCTTGTCCTGGCACCGCATTAATCCCGCCTTAACGACCTCCATGAAGTCGCGAAGAGTGATTCTAACAGCAGGGTCAGCCCGGAGACAGCGCCAGAAGTGGACAGCCGCCTCTACTACCGGTGTAAAGGGGCGAGCGGCTGCTGTGAGACGAGCCTTGGTCCGTTGGCAGGTGGAGAGACCAGTGGCGTGACGTTGGAGGGCGGACTGACACTGGAGCAGGGCTGGAGTGAGGCCGCGTTCTCGCAGGAGGTTCTGTCGGGCCGAGATGCAGCTCGTCAGGATGGCGTTCTAAGGGGGGCGGGGAGATATTTAAGGTTTCAACGCGTTTTAAGAATTTCAAATGTTGTAGAACGATTCATGCATTTTAATACTCAAAACAAATCGTTTAAAAATTATTGACATGTGTATGTATGACACTTTTTGATGTTGTTTTAATGTTACTAAAATATTTTTGAGTTGTTACAATGCATTTTAGACGTTTTATAACACTTTATAGCATTTCAATTCGTTACTAGGTGTTCTGAGAACATTTTGAGTCACTCCAGGATATTTAAAAACGTTTCATCGATTTTAAAGGTTTTAATAAATTTTAAAGTCCTACAAAATGTTTCTAGGTCTTTAAAGTCATTTTAAGGAGTTACTTTAACTTTAAAAAATAAAAATATGGTAAATAGGCAGAAATGTGTACAGAAAGTGTGTTTTATTGAAGATTGGAGTAGGCTAGAAGATTGAATGACTGGTCTTATTCGATCAGGGAAAATGTTCAGCTTGCTGCGTAGTCTTTATATGTACTTATTGATCTGTGCATGTTACGAGTGCAAAGCTAAAAAGTAACATTATTTTGACCAAGCAATTCCGCGTGTCTCTGAATGAGCGTCACCACTGAAAGCGATTTAATTCCTCTCACCAATTCTTCCTCAGTCCCCAACTTCTCGTGCTGCGTGTCCCTTAGTAGGCCCAGGAGTTGACCCTCGTGACCCGGGATCTCGAAGCCCAGGACCAGTCGACTCACAGCTCGATCGAGTCCACTCGGTGAGATAGAGAAGTCCAAGGAAAGGGTCCGTCGAGGCAAAATTGGACACATACCTGGATCTGTTGGGCAAGGACGATAAATGGAGGAAAATTATTAAGAACTTGTAAAAAATGTACAAGGTATATTAAATAGGTGCAGTTTATAACGCCTGGGAAGAAATGTATACGATTTCGATTAAGTAAATCTATTCAGATAAATATGAAATTAGAATTGAGTAACTTAATAAATATTTTAATATCTTATTTATTTAAAAGGAAGCGCAATCATATTATATGTTTTCATGTGTAAGCAAATAAGTTTATATGCATTTGAAAGATTGCACGGTTATATTTTCGACTTAAACTTCATTCTCTAAATTTTAGAATTCGCCAACGGTTCTCTTGTAATTCATAGCGCTCTACTCTCTTGGAAGTCGCTTTTCTTTAAAGCATAACTAATAATATGTAATGCCAAAGAATTGATTATTTTGTGTTGTGATTTACTTCCTAAAATACTCGATGTTAATTACCTAAAAAAATAAAAAAAGGTCAAAGGGTATTTTTGTCAATGGATGTCATGTGGCCATTAGTTAAAAGTGTCAAAAACTTTCTGATATTTCATATCAAAATAAGTCTAAATTGGATGTGTCTGTCAAAGGTTATCTATTAAAGAATATTCAAGGCACATGTTAAAGGATCTCAAAAGAACTTCTGTCAAGAACGATAAAAGATTCTTGAGAAAGTAAATCAAAGGATATTAGAAGTATATATAATGTTAAGAGATGTAAAATGTAATATAAAAATATAAAGGCTGTTAAAACTTTTGTTGTAAAATTATACGTAAAATTACGTCAAAGGATGCCAAAACCTTTATCAAAGTATGTTAGACAATGCTTCTAATAAAATACTACTGAATTGCTCACTCTTGGCAAGAACGCCCGCCTCTGAGACCAGTAGTAGACGAAAATGCGGATGGATGAAGATACGCCAAGTTGGACCAATCTGCAAGAATCTACGACCCTCCTCGTCCCGTCCAGTCCGTCGCTGGGCAAGGGCTGTGAAGAGGGGCGGTGGCTGTCGAAGCTTGTCCACACCAGTCACCACCATTACTTGACCTGAGAGGAGACGGGTTAGATTTTATGTATACTAGGGTCAATAGGATGTGTGCCAAAAAGTGGAAAGAGTGCTCTTCAAATAGCAAATATTGATCTAAAAAATAATGTTTTTGAATGCGTATGAATAAAGTAGTAAACGCAAAGGCAGTTGTACAATGTAAAATAATAACACTATAATTGTACGAAAATGTCACTTTTTCAACTAATCATTATATTTTATGTTTATTATTAAGCATAAATAATTAGACGAATTTATACATAATGTCCGTTTATGCGAATTTTCGCAAAAATTGACAAAATTCGACGTTAACTAATTAATAGTATGGCAGGACTGTTCTACAATTCACAAAGCAATAAACTCCCCCATTAACCTTTAGCGAGGGCGTCCATCAATTTGAGCTCCAGTTGAGGATGCACAGCTTCCATGAGTGTGTAGTCCAATCCATCTCCTTGAGCACCAGAGTCATCAGAGACAACCGTCTTCTCTCGACTGTTTCTCTGGTTGCCATCGGGTGCCACAATCGACACACAACTAGTGGCGTGTTGGTCAAGGAATCGTGTCTCATCTTCCTCTTCGTTGGTCAGTTCTTCTGACAAGTTGCGAGCTGTGGGGGGCTCGTGGTCACTGAGAAAGGAGAGTTTGGAGGACTCCGGAGTGACAAGGGGACGGAATTCTGTCCGGAAACTGAGCCGGATACTGCGAGGGGGCATATATGACACAACTAGAATTATAAGGTAATATACAGACGAGAGGCACATGATTATTCATGTAAGTTTTGCAAAACCAGTAGGAAAATTTAACGCGTTAAATTAATGAGAAATCTCATAGTGCCATAATTTCTTTTCTACTGTTCATAGACTAGGCACTATGTTGCAATATTTTACTAAAAACACATATTTGGACCAAAGAATTTAAATATTTTAGTGATTAATAATATGAGTATAGTATAAAATTGGTATTATTGGTAGTAAAAATCAGTGACATATATAGGTTTTAATGATTAAATAGAGACGACTGAGATTTGAATTTTAAATTCGCATATTTTGTCAGACCGAATGTTGACAAGGCCATATCAAATGCGTCCAAGCAAAATTAAATGTTGATAGAATAATTATATAGAGCGTTTAGAGTTTATAGTATTATCTAAGAGTTGATATTCATGTATTGTGGCATTTTAAATTAAAGCCTTTTGCATATAAAATACATGTATATAAATTCATATAATTATCCCTATTGTAAACTAGGTATATACCATATACGCAAAATAAATAATAGACCAAACACATAACTAAGTTTAATTGCATAAGAGCGTAATATTGTCAGGCTCGTATTAGCATAAATACACCGATAACTTATATATATATACAATGTATGTATACTATTAATAATACTTTATTATCCAATATAATAATTTAAATATACATATCATATTTGTTAAATAATATATATAGTAGGTATATAAAATGGTTAACGTTGCTTGAGCGTAATTTATTTTGCATACATATGTTAAATATTGCAAAGCTACCTTCATATTTCTGAAGTGTATGGTATCTAACCACATTACATAATACTGAAATCTGTTTTAATGCAGCAATAGTAATAATAATACTAATGCTGCAAGAATAATATGAAGCTTATAATGCTACAAGAAATAAACACTAGTTTAGTCGTCTCGAGTTAAATTACTTCGTATGACTGAGTTGTATATGCTGTAATCAGTAGCTAACAACTAATAAGCATAACTATAACGTATTGTATACAGAGATTTGAATTTTAAAATCAATTTAAATTTGAAATAGTATGTAGCTATGGGGAAGATTCTATCTTATATAGCTGGAAGTATAACTTGCGTTATTTTTATAGCAAATAGATAGACTGACGACATTTCCTATAGGTATAGCTATCAACTATAGATACTATTTTCATTTATTTTCTATAGTTAATAGTTAATCTCTAGCTTATAAATATTATATACTTATTATACTTATTTGCTCTATTATTTATTTTAGCATACATCATGGGCCTTGGAACCGGGGGCTCGGGGGGGGGGGGGGGGGGGGGGGGGGG
>JAYRBW010094892.1:0-20636 GCA_036023295.1 Invenusta paracnida | reverse complement strand
AGACCAACATAATGAAGTAGACCAACATAATGAAGTAGACCAACATAATGAAGTAGACCAACATAATGAAGTAGACCAACATAATGAAGTAGACCAACATAATGAAGTAGACCTACATAATGAAGTAGACCAACATAATAAAGTAGACCTATAATTGCTATATTCCATTGGCGTCAGTATAACCGTTTCGCGTCTTGTGGTCGCAGTGGTAGTTTTAAATGTGGCACTTCAATGGAAATATTAAGAGTGCATATTATTGAGAATACTGCACCCTCAAAATTATTATTATTATTAATATGACTCCAGGAACCCGGTAGACAAGTCCTGTCAATTATACCAGAAGCAGCCGTAAAATTTCACACAAACAAATCACTTCGACACGCTCGTATTCAAACCGATCAATACTCTTAGAGTAATTAAATGAGTATTTCAGACACTCTTTTTCAATAATTTTGTGTAAAGTACAACACAACAATATATTTCATAATAAAATCGTTTGGCGCCAAGCACTGATATTACGAAGAAAATACATTTTTTCTTCGAGTACTTATTGGTCCATTTCTATGGTTTATACAAAAATATATGTTTTATTAGAAATTTAATTCGGAGGGATCCACATTTGCTGTAATAAATAGTTTTTCATATGTTTGTCTAAATTTATACAAAAATTCAAGACATTTCAATTTTAAATTGAGTTAAATCATCAAATACACATTTCAATTATTTACAATAACAATTAAAAACTCATTTTAATTGAATAAGTATTTTAAAATAGTGAAGCAAATTGTAATGAAAATATTAGTTATAGAAACTGTTTAATATAAGAAATTCAAATAATTTATTAATCTTATTAAAATTAATAAATAATATGCATTTTTAATATACATACAAAATGTTATTCAACAATAAATATACGAATATTGTCTAAAATAATCTAAATATTACAATAAAAGAGTCAAAATGAAGGAATATATATTTGCAAGTGAGATGGGTTATTATATTTTTCAATAACAGTCAAACTGAATAATATTCTACACGTAATGTAACATTTATAATATCTATTAATGAAGAAACTATAAGGAAAGTTGATATCAATACATAATACGAAAAATCCCAACGCAACAATCCAGTTTTTAAGAATAAACAAGCAAGCTAACAAATATATATTCAAATTGCGAATAAAAAAATAACAAAAGACGTAA
Source organism: Invenusta paracnida (assembly GCA_036023295.1). Lineage (NCBI taxonomy): Eukaryota > Metazoa > Platyhelminthes > Proseriata > Coelogynoporidae > Invenusta > Invenusta paracnida. The sequence goes on along the minus strand of JAYRBW010094892.1, from coordinate 19,434 downwards.
AAGATATGTATATATAGATGCTAAATGGAGTATGAATAGGTGTATATATATACCAACAATATATTAATGAATTCTAATAAAGTAAAAATATAATCTAAGTGAATCAAGCTGTTATAATTGATATTCAAATTTGCAGTGGATTTTTTTATAATTGCTATATTACACATACATAGACATGACATAGTATTTGTTTTAATGATTACGTAAAAGTACAGTATTATTTAATATATTACAACCCATTACAGGAAAAATTATTTACTATATATTCGTAGTGTATTTTATAGAATTAATACGTTTATACAAAAGCTATTAATCATGTCTAATAAAACATAAAAATAGACTTGTGAAGAAATACTTCTTACAGGATGGTCGATTTTCAATTAACGATAACATCTTTAAGGCCGAAACTCCATTGAATATCGAACCTTTTTTATTATTAAAATTTTAAAAATTAGCCCTACAGATATGATTGGATTTATTTCAAGTTGAAAGTCGAACCTCTGTTGAAAAATTTTTTCAAGAGGTCGATCTGTGTCATTATATATTATTTTAAAAATTATCCGCTTTATTGATGCCAAAAATTACGCTATAACACATACATATTATGCACAAGTCGATAAGTATTCACATTCATAAACTTACTGTTTGATTGTACTTATAAGTACATGATACTATGTATATTTGATATTTTGGATTTTCTAGGTGTAGTTTGGTCAATACTTATTGCAATAAATACGATATTTAGAGTGAATGATATAAAAGAAAAGTATGATACTGTATTTTAAGTTGCATTTAGTCCAACATCGAGGCATTTTCTTTAAAGTCTATATATTATAAAATAATTCATATATTCCATTCAGAGTTTACTATTCTCAAATACAAATTACAAAATAAGTTATCTTTGAGAATCTTTTGTGGTATAAGCCAACAGTGAGATAGACAATGAACATTTGAATACTATTGTGTCGATGATCCCAGGAATATTCGAGTCATAAAATTTACATGAAATTCATAAATCGATTAGTGTAAAGATAGTCACAATAATTCACATAAGTCGACACGCTACGAAATATTTCATACCAAAAATCAATGGATCTATGCCATTATTTTGCAATAATTGGAATTTGAATTTAAATTCTATTTTCAATTTTCGAAACCGCTCATGACTCCATGAATTCAAATAAATTTCAAACTACGTGCACGCATCGTAGAGCAAAATCGTTTAAAAAAGGAAACATGAACTACTGAACTGTTTGCGTCCGATATTTGCTCCACTTTACCTTTATACCTTCCCCACTCAGCTGACAGTATTGTATTTAGGATTCTTGCAGGACAGATTCAAAAGCTGAAGAAACAATCCCTGTAGTGCAAACGAGGTGCCCATCACAGCAGTCATGAAGGAGTAGATATTGCCCATTATGTGCGCCATCATCGACACCGCGATCATCAGAAGAACGAAAGAAGCGCTCAGAAAAGCGATCTGTGCAGCGATAAAGCAGTTATTCGTTCGCGCCCGCTCACACACGCAGTAGGCAAACTCCAGGATGCAACTAATAAGCAGGGATCCCGTCCCGGCGTAGAGGAAGACCTCGGCGATCATTTGACCAAGCTGAAAGTTGTCCAGTTTAGAGGGCGTTCCCACCCCCTTGTTCCCGCAGATGTTCCACTGATGCGTTACCATGGTGATGAAAAGTAGGATTCCAGCACTTATGAGGAGGTAAAAAGTTGAGGAGCAGTGGAGTTTTGTACCCATTATTATGATATAATTGTTTTGACACTTTTTTAATTTAAAATGGCTTAGCTTTAAAACAATCTTAGTCGTATGTAATACTACGTTGAATATTCCATAGAGTAAGGTTTGGAAAAGAATATTTTGTTTTTCTTCTGAATATTTAATTCTTCATGAGTGACGACAATAAATACCTTGGTTTGAATATAAATGTGATATTATTCATTATTTACCAGAAGTGCACAATGTGTTTGTACTTGAAACCGGAGCAATAATTTTCAATTATTAATCAATACCACTAACTACACTTCAGAAATACAGACTATATAACCGTGTTGCCGCTTGTAAAGAAGCTAAACGGAAATAAATTAATAATTCTTACCCTCAACTTATATTTCACAAAAAATATTTTATTAGAATTTTATGCTTAAAACTTCATTGTGTTATACCAAATAGTACACGTTAGATTTCAGAATCACTTTTTTCCACAAAATAATGTATGCACAAAATTGTCAAGAATTAGCGGAAGGTTGTTATTGTTATAAACAGCAACTTAAGAACACGCTATAAAAATGCACAAAACACCACTGCACCAAACGTATGTAGGTGCTGGTGGTATTTTAGATAGAATGTCATGCGATGCAGCTTTGTAGTTTAGGAAGTTTAGAAAAAAAACATGCGTATAATAATATATATAACAAAAGAAGTTGGATATATTGCTGTAAATGCCACTGACGATAGTATTCTTATACTTTTCATGTATTTATGGTAGCATTTACACCGTTACTCTAAATTGCTAGTGAATGTAGTCATCATTGTACTGCACAGTTGTACTTATCTCAGAGCTGTTTAGTGCGAGCAGGTGCTAAATCAGAAAATCGATCAGTTGGAATAGAGCATGGAATTTCATGCTCTTAATTCGTTTGACAGTGTCAATTGTACTGGCAATCAATGGTAAATCAACAAGGGAATAAAATTGACTTCGGATGTTTCTGATATCAGCTCTACGAATGTTTCAATTTTTTCGGTGTCGTTTTTGGGCTGTTTTGTTAACTAAATGCTCCCTTGAATACACCCCAGCCATAGTGAATTCCGAGTCGAACACTAATTGACAAAGAGATGAAGGAATTACTTTTCCATATATCGAATGTTAGTTCGCCATTTATATAATTGATTTGAAATTAACTGTGAGTTTCCCACTTTAAATTTATCTTCCAAAGGTGGCAAATTAAATACTTTTTCATAGTTGAACAAACAATCATATTATTGGTCACATTTCAACATCCACTCCACGTCCAAATACTTTGTTGCAAATGATGACCAATTTCATGATACATTCCCCAAAGAACCAATCGTGTGGATGCTATCGTTATTCATGATTCCTTTAAAACCATGTCCTGTGAGTTGGAATTGGATATCCAGCATGTCAAATCCAACTATATAAAAGCTGAATGTCAATAATTTATTGTTCTTTCTCTTTTTCTGTGCGCTAATTCGTTCCTATAATATTAAGATTGTAGTCACTTTTAACAACCCTAACCCATACTTCAGGCATTATATGATTCATATACTGCTTGTTATACATATTTAGAAGATCGAATTCTTCTACTTTCAAGACAAAAATACATCTGGTCACCAGCAGTTTCTGCCCAAAGACCAGGTGCATTTTGTCGCTTTTCCCAGTTTGCAATATTCTTCGGAGCACGAGCATTGTAAAACGGCGATTCAACAACATTTGACACAGGGAAAGTAATAGCTGAATCTTGTTTATTTATTATTTATTATCTATAATCTAAACAACACCTCCAAATGGCGAATACATCTTTTGTTTCGCTATCGAAGTTTTGACAAAAAGCATTGAATAACGGATATAAAACTCCTTACGATTCAAGTTATCGGTATGACAGACCAGTTGTACATTGTAGAATAATTCTCTACTTTGATATTCGTAAAATGTATTGTCTCTCCAGGAAAAGTCTCCGGGAAAAAATTATGCTCCAGGTGCTTTTATGCCACTGTCAGCCAAAGATTTCCGCATAATGAATTGATTGAATGATCTAACAATCAATCATTTCTTACTATCTACAACTGGAAATTCTTCGCCAGGAGCATTATGTTTTATTTAAGGAAAGTATTTGCCTATATTAGCATTGATTTTTTCAGGTGTATTCAAGCCATAAAAGACCTTCATCCATACTTTCAAGTTGTTTACCAAGTGTGTCACTTATATCAAGAAAAGCTTTGAGGATTTAAGAATTAAATCAAGGGCCGCATCGACTACAAGAAGCTTATCGTCATCGTACTTGACAGGTTTGCCCCAAGTTAATCCAGCGTTAAGTAATTTTACTTCTTTTCAGAAGTTATAAAAAGTTGCTTCTAATAAGCTTGATCTGGTTATTCACGCTTTTAATCCAGGAGTCTCTGGTCTGGACTACGACAGGCTTCTGTTATTTAGCTATATGGAGCACTCGTGAGTCAACGCATTTATTGAGTTATGTATGGCAAAAAGACAAGCGATTTTAATAGGAATAGATAGAATACATACAATAAAAATGTTTTAATGATGTCTTATCATAGTGTTAACGGTATTATTTTGAATTTGGCTATACAGTATCATTAATGCTTTAACAACTGTATGACCGTAATGTCTTTGATTAAAGTGGTTTGATTTTATATCTTCATAAAAACATGTTTAGGTAATAGTAAGTTTCCTATCTATTCCTATTAAATTTACCTGTCTTTTTTCAAACAATAACCCTATGAATAACGGCAATATTAAAGGATTTTTATTGGCTGTTCGTCGATGCCAGCTTTTTGAGGATTATACATTTTGAGACTAGAGCTCCGTCTAGTTATGTACCTATAAAAATCTGTGACCTGAACTGAAAAATAAAATTGAATATATAACTTGAATTCAAGGACGAACCATATTATGACAGTAAGAACATCTTTAATTACCAAAGATATATTATTCAGATGCTTAATAGTTAAATATTATTAAACATACTTTAAATATTTATTGAAAAATATTACAAAATAGATTTTATTACATTACGCAATTGTACTAAACACTTTTGCTAATAGGCTCAACATATTGGTTCAAGTAAAATAACTCGTCAATCGAAAACCGAAATTATATTGATTATCTATAACTATAAGTAATTAAAAAATACATATTCAATTAAACTATTAACAAAAAGCAAAATTACCTACTTTATATAATGCAATAATTCTAAGTATTATACATTATTTATATTTATCTCCATTGATTACTTTTCTATAGGAAAACAACATTTTAAATGAATTTTGAGCATGTAGCATTACAGTTATCATATATAAAATTAAAAGCAATATTTTATTCTGAAAATGCATGTAACAGTAATAAAAATATCATTTAAATATTATTGAAGTATGTATCTATTCTGACAACAATTAAAACAATTGATTGAAACAAATTAATCTTAAAAAATATATATTAGGTTTTAAGTAGATCTTAATATTTTGAGAACTATCCTCCTTTCATCGCCTTTAAGAAAAAGAGTTATATATGTTTAATGTTAGGTCATATTTTTGGTTATTTTTTGTCGGTTAGTGGCACCGTGCTATCTACGGGAAAATGTTTCATAACTATAAATGAATGACTGAAGATTTTAGAATAAAGTTTGAACAGAGTTTTTAAAGTAATAATTAACTAATTCTGTCAAGTTTTGGGAAAGAAATATGGTTAGTTTTGATCATTTTATTGTAATATTAGTTCATAATTTAATTTAAATATTTTTTAATTAATAGATATATTATTTCATGTTGAAATAATAATAATGTTATTAACAAAAGAATTATTTCATTTAATATCAGATACCTACCCAAGACAAACATCAAATTACGCCAATGAATTAACAAATGTCCAAGTCAGAATAATCTTGTAGGACCTCCATAGACAGTATACTTGTATCTAACGTATTCTAATAAAAACAGTGTACAGTGTAATATGTAAGCATAAGTTATATTTTCGAATATGACATATATAGGATATCCCTGACGTAACGGCGTTTACAAGAATTACAAAGACTTAATTAAATACAATACAAACTTTATCATTTACAAAAATTAAAGATTTTTATTAAAAAAATTACAAATTAAAACTGTCATTGTCACTTATCAGTTTAATGTCTGCGGACATTTTGTGAAACTTCTTTACCATGGGGATAGATGCCTCAATGACAAAGTATTGTTTTTGTTGCAACACGTTCAAGTGAACTAATCTTTTTTTCCACACTTTGGTGGATAACTTTTCTATACTGGATCAAAATTCTTTCTGTCATTGTCCCGAAATTCTTTGACAACTGTCTATACCCAGCGAAGGCGAAAAATTATGACGAAAATTGTAATATGACGTATAAAATATGATCGGACAGCTAGTAATGTTCCACATCATCTCTTGTAACATGACATGTAACATGACGCGTCAAATTACTAGATTTCCGATTTTATTGCTACAACATCATTAGTCAATCGGTACTTCGATATATTTATTTATTGACTTGATAAGGTAGGGAGAGAGACTGTAGTTTTTATTTATTATTGATATTGATTTATATTCTACTATAAGATAAACAGTTATCCAATGTCTACATATATATAAGCTTAATACTCGTTACAGCATTATTATAAAGCTTTGTACTTAATTTGAGCTGTAACAGTTTAATTACAGAGCTTTAATGTACAATTACTTGATTACAATGTTTAATTACTCTATCCAATAATCAGTCTATAGAATTCATAGAGCATCGAATTGAATATTTTGTTTTGGAAATCAGCAATGCATTTCTTATTCTTAAGCAGTAGGTACGTGATCACTGAAACATCAAAACTGAAGAATCAATAATTTGTCAAAAGTATAATTATATATCTGACTTGACATCTTCTAGTTAGTTCAAATTAAAATTATTTATTAAAGGCAATTGAGTTCAATATCAAAAAATAAAAAAATTACCAAGCAACATCGATTCAATATCTTTAAATTATACAGGGTACCCCGCAAAAAATGTAACTATTTAAAAATATTAAAAATATAATTTGTGCTTTATAATTTGAGGGAAAACTGAATATTTTATTAAAATGCAATTGTGTTAATATATTTGGGGCATGATAAATAGTATACCGCATTATGCAAAACATATGAAAACTTATGAAAAATATATGTTGTGCCCCGCAAAAAAATGTAACTAAAATAAAACATATTTTATTTTTCTATTTTCAATAAGTAACAGCTTATAATTAAATATCTAAAGGAAGTCAAAAATGATCAAAATGTTTGCCTCGTACATCAATGCACAATGTAGTTATAATAGACTTATCATAGAGATTTGTTTTACTTTATATACATTATGTATATATTGATTAATTTCTACGGTATACATATTCAGAGATATAGATAAGATCAGATAGAGTATTGATAGATAGTTTAAACTTAAATGATATGGATTTCAATAATACTACTATTTCGATACCTATAACCTTTAAATATAACAAATTCTAAAAATGAATAAACATTATACATAAAACAGTCTTAGTTATATAAATATATGCAATATTTTGTAATTGGAAAAAATGTAAGATAATTGTAAACTAACCACTAGTTTTGAAAGTAATTTACAATGAATATTTTAAGTTGTCTGTTTGCCTGGGCAAGGCAACAAGACAATATATATTAAAGCTTACTGGATAGGAGTGTTAAGGAGTGAGGGGATGGTTGTACGTACAGAACTATGTTCTAGCGCCTAGGGTCGGTTTCACGAATCACAATTTACTATTTTATATACAATTACAATTCTACAAATCTACTAAAATAGCGTTTCACGAACTCCATTTCTACGATTTACAAGTCTATGGGGTTGGGTTTCACGAACAACAAATCACAATTGAGTGACGTGACTAACTCTGGGAATTCCCTATAAATTCATATATAAAGTTACTGGAGAAAAAAAGCATTAGTAAATAAAATAAACTATTATGGCTATGCATATATGCTCTTTTCCGATTCTGATAATGATGATCTAAATGATCAGCGGCAACCAAGACATTTTAAAGTTTGTAATGAATTTAAGTTTGATAATTTTAAATCAAAGTTTAGACTGTAGATGTAGCGGAAACTGTTCTTTTGAAAATTGGAGGCTACTTCGACCCTCAAGCTTTAAGAAATGTTGCATTAAGTCCGATAGAACGATTTTTAATATTTCTAAGATTTATTCCAACAAATAGTTTTTATAATGTAATTGCTGATTTGTTTGTTTGTAGGTCGAATCCACATGCCTACCTACTGGAGGTAGCATACGTGTCCACTGCCTCTGATATCTCATAAAGGGATGAGAGATAGGGGAACGAACCCCCGAAGGTCCTTAACCTTAAACCCGCTGTTGCTGGGCATCTCTGCAGCCAGTGCTGCATATCTTCTACTTCAATGCTGCATCTAGTGCACTTTGGGTCTTCGTTGCAAATCTTCGCTCTATAACCTTATGTAGTTTGGGGTGGTGGCCACAGCGGATTTGCGATAGCTGCACGTCATGTCGACGGGACTTCATTTTGCACTTCGGCCGTTTGGTGTACGTTTCTGCAAGTAGTGGGTGTTCGATAAGGCTTTCTTTAATGAACTTCTTGATGAGGCTTCTAGTGATATTCCACGACACCTGGTTGGTGAATTGTCCTTCACTGGTGATGACATTTTTTGCCTCCTGGTCCACGAGTTCCTTGCCCTGAATGTTCACATGGCTTGGGATCCACTGGATATTCACTGAGCCCATCACATTATCGAGTCTATTACGGATCTCATCAATCTCAGTTACTGGTTTGCAAGGGGACGCTGTATTCAAAGCGTTAACGAGCGACTGGCTGTCAGTGCAGACCAGTATTTTATATATATTAAATTCTAAATATTTAATTTTAAGTTAATATATATATTTATTCTTTGAAAAAAAGCACGGCAGAACGTGTGGTAAAACACACGGCTAAAATTCTACTCCTAAAATTTAAAGTAGCGCATCCTGTAGTTTATCAAGAAGTCTATAGTATAACTACTCTTTGCATCGGCCTATCCACTTACTTATTTTATACTTGAAGGCTATGCTGTGGGAAAACCTATCTTTTATTTAGTATTAAATGTGTTACTATTGTTACTAATATAGCATAATTATTGTTAAACAAATGTATTGATAATATGGATTTTAGCCCTGTATACTGATTTTATCGGAAAATTCAGTTAAAATAATTTTTCCCAAATCCGCAATAACTATTAGATTACAGTAAATTATGTATAACGTAATCTATGAATTGTAGGAATTTAAGTATAATAACTCCCGCAAATTCATAGATTAACTCATTTAACCCAAACTAATTTTCCAAGAGTTATTTGGATAGCTCTCGGAATATTCCAATTCATACTCTTGATTATGAAAATAATTAATAAATTGTTATGACTGTATATTCTATGAAGACGTGTAAATTTAAATTAGAAATATTTGAAATATATGCATAATTTTCCGGGAGTTATTTGATCAACTGATTTAAAATCATATTATAACTACGTATAGATATTGACTTTTGTTGTATTAATTTTTTAATTTATGTTCATCCAAGTAAATCCCATAAATGGTTTGTATAAATCCCATAATTTAATTTTCACTTCAAATGTCTGACATACAATATTTTTTTGTAATATTGAGTTTGAATAAATGCCGCAGATTTCTGAAGCCATATTTCTTATTATATAGATATGTATTAGTTATATTTAAACAGATTGCTAAATGTGCTACATTGAATATCATAATAATTTATTTTTAATTTTAAATCATTTGGTTCCGTGCATCTACACGAAGGATGGGCAATTATTGATCCACGGTATTGATCTGCAGTTTCACGGTTTGACCTCTGGACTAAAATCACCAATCAAATAATTCTAACAATGCCAATTATTAAATTTGTTTCCAGTACCTAAATTATATTGACGAAAACATTGATAACAAACAATTAATGCTGAATTCAAAGTACTCAACAACTCATACGTTTAACCTACTTAGCAAAAATATATTCTTATAAATATATTTAATATGTATATTATATTACATTACATTTCATTTCAAGTCATTCTAAATCATTCTGTGATATTATGAATAAGCAACTTTTTTTAATCTACAACTATTGAAAATTAAAACATTTTAGACAATATTAAGCTATTTTATATATCTATTTATCAATAAATTTAGTATTAACAATTACTTTTTAGTTTAAATTAATAATATGTAAAAATGACAACAAAAGGCATTAAACTAAACGTGATAATACTTTTGTTAAATTTATTAGTTTTGTTTCGAATAAAATATCCTTCACAAATATTTCAAAATCAGTCACATACCAATTCATTAAAAATGAGAAAATTGTTTTATTTTAGTAGAAGAATGGGGGACAATTAAACAGATGTTCAAATGTATCATTATAAATTATTTTATTAGTTCATAGTCTTTTAGGGTGACATTCTCAACAGCTTTATAAAGTTTATAAACATGAAAAATATACACATTAAGTCTGTACGCTTTTATTACAAAGGAAATATTATTTCAGGCATCACCATGAAAAGTATAAAAACAGATTTTCATAAAAATTATATACTTTATACAGTGATTTATATCGTATTTTTATTTTAGAAATAAATAGTTTTGAACTGTTTTTCGAAAAGTCAGACATAACGCCCATCCAATATAGGAAAAATATATTGTTTTAATTCGCTATAGAACGTCATTTGCCCAATGACAATCAAATTCACTGAGGGCGATTTCATAAGGCTGGTTGTTGTTAAATGACGTATTGAAGCGGTATTGGAGAATAAGTCAGCGGTGAATTAACGAATTAGGGCGGGAGGCGAGGGTCACAAGTTATGTTTAGTTCAAGTGGCGGATGAAAGAGATTGAGAGGCGAGGGTATAGTTTCGGAATAGCAGCAGACACTCGTAGCTCATGATTCCGATATTGAAGGCCAGAAAGAGCTGCAGCAAAGGGTGAAAAATAGCGAGATAGAAGTAAAATAAAGGCATCACTGGATGCTATAGGTACGAATATTTTGATAAAGTAGAAAGAACTCCATAAAAAGCAACAGAGATCAATTATTTGCATGATTATAAGAAGTATTGTGACAAAATTTCTATTTTTAGATATTCATTAGAGTTATTCATTAGAGTTCGTAAATTAACGCTAACTTTGAAATTGTGGAAGTTTATTTCACAAAATATTTATTCTGTGGAATTTAATGTTGATTCAACAACACTTGATCGTATTCTTTGATCTGATGAGGCGCCATTAAAATTAAATGGACACATCAATCGACATAATTGTATATTGGAATGAGAACAATTTTCACCATGTCATACAGAAGGATGTAAATGTACATAATGGTATTTCAGTTTGTTGTGACATATTTTTATCGAGAATAAATGGCCCTTTCTATTTTATGGAAATGGTGTTTCATATATCAATATGCTCAAAGAGTTTCTGCAGCCTAGGTTACCATAATAAGCATTTTTATCTTCAAACAAGATGGAGCGTCACCACATTAAGCTCTGATTGTACGTTCCTGACTCTATGAGACATTTTCACAGAGGTGAATAGGTCGCAGAGAACCAATTGAATGGCCGTCATGCTCTTACCGACCTTACTCCACCTGACTTCTTCTTGTGGAGTCCATAAAGAACATTATTTATGCCCAGAATCCTCAAACCGCCCAATAATTTAAAACAACGATTTCTCAAAGCATGAATGAGATTGATTTTATACTTTGTCAAAAAGTATGTAGATCAGTGAGACAACGATATGACTGTATCTTCAACATAATGGTGAACAATCACAAATTATTTGTGAAAACATATTATTATTGCAAGACATGTTTATAATGATAATTGTCCACACATATTATTTAATTATATCACTTTTTAGAATAAATATTTTATTTAAGACATAAAAACTCAGACATAAATTTTGGATTATATATAATATGTATGTAATATATGTAGAATTTTATTAAATTGGTGTAGAATTTTTTTGATAGCCAATGTAAGTGTTACACAGAGAAGTTTTTAAGCTATTGCATGTTTTTTACTTATTCCATACTGATTATATTATTTGAAATAAATAATAGTAATATTTTTAAATTAATAAAATCATTTTTATATCATTTAGAATAAAACATCAATATATTTGTGGGAGCACTCATGGATATAAGGTATTACATTGAAGCTGCCAAATTATTTGCATAATTTTTTTACAATAATCGATGTGAAATGATGAAATATCTGTCACATTTTATTGAATATCGTCTAATTTAATACTGTTGCTAGCAGATCGCGATCCTCTAAAGTTTAAATATACTACTTATTGATTTTTGAAAGTGCATCATTTTTCAATATTTTGTTATTTAAAATAGTTAATTTCATGTAAGAATTATTATTGATATCAAAACTGCCCATTTTCTTTCGCGCTTGAGATTTCATCCGGTATAAAAATGTGGTGACTGTTAAGGACAATACTTCATGGATTTATAAAGTTCCTTTTGAAATTTATCTATTATGCCATTTTTTAACAGCATTTTGACTGAAATATTTTTAATTTGAATTATGAATATATATATAAATGAAGTAATTACACTAGTAAGCCAACGTACCGTTAAGACAACAGTTGACCAATCGACCCAGAAAACGCTTAGAGCCACAGTAATTGCCGATATCTGACAGACGCAGCAGACCACAATTGTACCTATTTCCTGAGATAAGGGGAAGATCATATCAAATTATAATATATTAATATTATATAATTATAGTTGATATTTATTATTTTAGTAACCAATCTAATATACGGAAGTTATCAAAATTAAATATGTGCAAATAGCTGTATAAAATATAGTCATAACTATTTTGGCGGCTGTTTAATGACACAATAAACCTTTTTCATGAATCTAGCTATTGGCCATGTTCAAAAATAGTTTCATAATCTGTATCGATTGATCCCAGGTAAATTCTTTTTATATTAACAGATACTATAAACGTAATGATTTCAGCTCATTTGACGATTTCAGATACAAAAGAGGTTTAAAAGCTTCACAAATAAATATTATTAAAATTGAAAGTGAAATCTAACGCCGTCACGACATGCAATAGCATTTGAGTAATAAATTCAGTATAATGTAAATTTAGTAAGTGCTCGAAACTACATATATCAGATAATAAGACATAAAGATAACCACATATAATGTACATTGCACTAGTTTATAAAAATATAATATTGGATAATTCAATGGTTACTTTCAAATTTAGCAGTAGTATACATATTATGTATTTAAAAAATTAAATATTATTATTAATATTAATAAAGCATTAATTAGACAGCATAGAACAACAATGAAAATCTGAGCACACAAAGATGAATACTTGGGAAACATGAAACGTATAAATACGGAGAAATAAAACTAAGTAATAGTTTTATATAATAGTTTAGTATAGTTTTAATAGTCGAAACGAAAAAAAGTAGCATAGAACAAAAAAGAATATTAGATAAAGTTGTTTATGAACAGTGTTAATAGAATAAAGGCGTTAAGTCTGAAATTATATTTAGATGGTGGTTTCCTGAATGCTTTGGATCTAGAGAATAAAGGACGGATAAGGTAATGTAAAGACTGGGATGGGAGATTATGGACTTTCAAATACAGTTTGAGAGAACCTACTCGATTTGAGACTGCGGGGTAGATAGGTAAAGCATTATTGAGGTGAAAACTGATCTTCAGGGTCCGGATTTGGAGACGCTCTAGGCGTTTGGATATTTTGCTTTTAAGACCAATAAAACTAGAAACGGAGTATTCTAAGACACTGATGATGAAGGTGTTGTAGATTTTTAGTAGAGAGGTAGTATCCACATGTTTTTGAGACGTCTAAGGAAATATAACCAACTGGCACATAGACTAAGACATATTTCATATCTGGGAGCCCATTTGAGACTTTAATTTAACGTAACTCCTTATATAGTTTCCTTTTTAGTTTAAAAAAGGGATTCTGTGGAGGTACACAACTTATTCTCCTAATGCATATAATTTGCGTTTTTTGGCAATTGAGTGCAAGACCAAGGTTGGAACAATGAGTTGATTGTGTTGTTTATTGAATTGTTTATCTCTCCAATATTTGATGGCACTCATATCGTCGGAAAATGTTATAATAGTATTTAGGCGTTGAAGTTTACTAAGTTACGAATGTAGATAAAAAAAGAGCTGGTGATAGGGCTTCACCTTGTGGAACTCCAGATGTGACAGCGTTTTGGGTGGCTTGTTTGCAATTTGACACTTTGGTATCTATTGTTCAGTTAGCTTTTGATTAGAAGACTAAGTCTCTTGGGGATTTCCTATATAGGAAAATATAATTTCGATGTGATGGATGGTGTCGAAAGCTTTATTAAAACCGAACGTAATTTAATTGTAGTTGCAAGAATTTCAGGATCATCATGGTAGGTTGAGATGAGGTTGAATATATGGATTAGTGCAGTAGTAGTACTCAAATGAGGTCTAAATCGGTATTGGAACAGCTCGAAGTTTTGAAAGAAGAGGTGGTTAACTTTGGAAAAAATAAGTTTCTCAAAGACTTTTGAGTAGAGAGATAGTAGAGAGATAGGTGTGAGATCGCAAATATGTAGTAGGTTTAGATTTTTAACCCTAACCCTAACCTTAACCAATACTTTTCGCATGCTACATCGATACTCTTGCAAAACTACTGGAAAAGTCAGACTTTAATATTGGTTTCTTCGCGGATGATCTAACTCTATGGTGTAGTGACAAAGGTGTGTCAACGTCTTTGAAGAAAGTTGTCCAAGAAGGATTGGATATTGTCCAAAAATGGTGTGATGAATATCGGATAAAAGTGGCACCAGAAAAATGTAAAGCTATTCTTTTCAGCAATTAGCCGGGACACAAGAAAGAAAGCAGAAGACCAAAATTAGAGATTGATGGATTATCTATTGGCTATTGGCTATAAGGGGAAAATGAAGCTACTTGGGATCATTTTGGATACAAACCTAACATTTGGAGAACATATGAAGAAAATAATATCTGAAGCAAGCAGAAGAATAGTGTAACTCAAATCTATGACAAATATCACATGGGAATGTAAACCATCCTTTTTGAGAATGATGTATGTAGGACACATGATAAGAAGCGTCATCGAATATGCGTTGGATGCTTTGGGGCAAATCATTTCAAATATCAATATGACCAAATTAAAAGCGATTCAAAACAAAGCAGCACGTATTATAATTGGCTGTGTCAATACCACTAATATTAAATCGCTACTACTAGAAGCCAACCTGGTTCCTATCAAAGTGAGAACCAAATAAATACCCCCATTAGATTAAACAACATGTCCAGGATACCAAGCGAGGACTCAGTGAGAACTATAGCTGATAAAGATATACCTAAACAAAGAATTAAGAGCAAATATAACTGGCTTACAATCAAAAAAGAAGTTCTGGAAGAAATGAAAGCTGGTGGTGACAAAGAACTGAAAGTCATTGTCTTACCATACGCACCTTGGAAAGTGGCAAAGGCAGAAGCACGAATACAAATGTACCATACTAAGATATAAGATATCAAACGTGAAGAGAACGACTCAAATAAGAAGGCAAGAAGAGAAGTAACCAAGAAGACACTAGAGCTGAGAGACCTTGAAATGTGGACCGATGGATCGGACAAGAACGAAATTGGAGGAGGAGCAGCGGTTATCTACCAGAAAGGTAATAGTGAACCCATTATTGAAGCACAAGCATACTAGCGGGACTGAGATGTATAAGAAATGCGGACTTGACAGATTCCCAATCATCCATTAAAGTTTTACAATCATTTACACTCTACAAGAAGAACAAACTAATAGCCATTATTTGGAGTACATGAAGATTGGAAAATTGGTACTGATTGTATGATAGTTAAGATCAAAAGACAGCTCGCGGAGGACTGGGCAAACAACATTGTTAAAGATACGGAACGGTATAAGATCCTTAGCAACAAAAGAACTAATCCGAAAATGAGAGACGAGCTCAGCAGAAAAGAACACGTAACCATTTCACAACTAAAGTGTGGGGAGGTCAGGTGCATTTGAAAGTTCTTTATGAGAATAAGCATGGACAAAAGGGAGGAATGCAGTGAGAATGCAGATGGTACAATAGAGAAAGTAATACAGTGGAACACGTTTTCGAAAGATACAAAAACGAGAGAATAATTAGAAAAAAGAGGGAATGCGGCGTTTATGGGGTGAGGGATTTGGCCAACGATGACAATATAAAAAACATCATTGAGTTCGTTAACGAGATTGCCTGTGCGTGACTGCAATACCAGTGGAAAGGAAAAAAAAGAATATTATATATTTTACAGTGGTGTAACTATTTCAGACAAATCCTACGTCCGACCATTTCCAATGTAATTATGAATTTAAATGCAGGTGCGGTGACAGCTGTACTGAATATAAACTACAATTAACATCTTGACAGTAGCAGAAAATCACACAATAGGCTCAGTAGCAGAAAAATCAGTATGCAGTCGCTCTCCGAATAAATCTATTGAAAAACATGTAACACGTTGCACATTTACTACTTCGTCTGTGACTGTACTCAAATTTGGGATAATTTATCAGTTGAAGCTACCGATTCTGGAAGTAATTAAATATGAACGTAAGAGACCAAAATTATGAGTGCAGCGAAAGTTTGATTGTTCACCTAGTTTGCCGCAATAATAGATTATCTCATCATTAACCGGAATTATCTAATATTTTTTGGTATCTGTAATTAGTTAATCCTTCAACAATTTTACCACACTATTGTAAACCAATTTCGTATATAATGAAACTCTAACATTTACTACAAAAGCTTTCTTAATTACTGTATGATTGAGGTCTCCGTATTGATAGTGAAGGTTGGTGTGTCTCCAGATGCCCACAACATTCACCAAAACTCCAAGCCCAATAATAACCATCACGACTATCCAATAACTGTTCAACACAGTTGCGTGCCACGAAGCAAAACGAAGCATCAGCGCGCCAACGAGATTGAGAAAGATCTGCAGGAACTTGGTAAACAGGGTGAAGTAGTTCCGATTACAGCAACCGAGTCGATCTCTCAAGCTCCCATCAGCGCCACCACCCCCGCCGACACCGCCGCTGTAGTTGCTCGGTTTTATGCCGCCCCCACCGTTAAAAGAACCGTCCATCGGTTTGTAGAGTGAAGAATCCTGATCTCCAAGAGGCGACCCTCCTGCGTGGAATTGTTTTAGCATTGAGTCCTGAAATTTGTGAGATACCATAGAGAGTTACTGATTGAGAACGAAATTATTTATTCAAAGACAAATTATGAGAATTAAATTATAAATATGCCCACAATTTCTACTACTGCCATATTAAGTAGATATATAATACAAATAATTATATAATTAATTTATTAAATTTGGTAAATATTTTTTGTAATTTAAATTAATGCAAACTCCAAAGGTACAAATATTAACTTATTTTTTAAAACCTTGAATTATTGGATAGAATGTAACAAAGAATAATACAAATTTAACGCATGATCATAGACTTATGCCTCAAGATCGATTTATTCGATATGAAATAGTTTATCATTATTAGTTAATCTGTCAGATATTTCACATTAACTCTTATTATCTAAATAAGTGACTGATTTTCTCTACAAAATATGTTTCACTTTTAGATAATAATGCCTTTTTAATTAAATAAAATGGATATATTTAACAATTTTAATCATTAATTATTTATAGCCGTTGAAAATTGAAAACTATAAATAACAATTGAAATTATATTTAAAATAATGAGTTTAATGTACTAAGCATTATGATTAATTATTAAATTAATGAATAAGAAGTTGTTGAGCAATCAGATAAGTATGGTTCAATAAATGACATAATTATAAGCGTAGCATATTATAACAAAATAATAAAAACTTTAAGATAAATAATAATTAATTTGTAATAACAAAATCAAGTTAAATAAAACTATTAACTAATACAAATAAAAAAATATATGCTTTTTTATTCAGTAGTTATTTTATTAATGGTTATCACATGTATATAGTATAATATAAAGATTTAATCAAATTTTATGTGATTCACCAAAGGATCTTCAGTTGTAATGTATAATTATGATATAATCTCACATTATTTTAATAAATTTATTTACTTAATCTTACAAAAATCAAACATATAATATATGTATTTTTATAATATTTGTCTTTCAAAAACTTGATTGGATACTAAAAGATTTGTATTTAGATACATTTTATTTCAAAATTATTAGAAATATATTAACAAACAGTTGTGTTTAACGCAGGGATCTCTACAAATGTCTTGTAATTAATATGGTAAAACTATTTTATAAAATATTCCTTTATGCTTCATATTATTACATTTTAAATAAAGTTAAAAATAACGAGATTCTTTGATTGGGACATTTATTTACACTTATTAAATATAAATGATTTAAAATAGTTTTTAAAAACGCATAAAATATTTACATTAATTTACAAAATTATAACAAGTTATAAATATAATCTAAAGTTAATACCTACTGAAAAAGAATAAAATAATACTATTGAAATGTAGATGTATAGTAGATGCATAAAATCTGTATCACAATAGGGTAAAAAGTGTTTTTAAAGAATAATGCATTGTAATTCATGAAACTAAATGCAGCCATTCTCACGTATTTATATTTAAAAATTTCTTTTTTATAAATTATGATCTTGATAGAAATTCTAAATGAATTTTCACAGCAAAAATGCTGCAACCTAATAAAAACTATTTCTTGTATTGTTATACTTTTCAACTGAAAATAGTTTGCATACAATAATACACGATTGATTAAATATTAAGGCCGTAGTGCAGTTTTTCTTTTTACAATAAAAGACGTGCAAAGAGCGAATTTAGCAAAGATAACCTTCTTGTGGGATATACTAATAATTTGTAATAATGTCACAAATTCTTTAAGTCAATATAACTATAGCATTGCCATAATACATTATTAGAAAAAAAAGTCTTCAAAGTAATAATTCCAATTTTGTACATTTCTCTCTCACTACTCTGAAGTCTGATATGGTAAATAGTTCACATTTTAATAATATTCCAAATGAAACAGAGTTTCAAAGACAAATGTATTGATTTCGTTCAGGAAAAGCGCACATCATGAATAAAGAAGCACTTACGCTCAAAGAATATGAAGCAATCACAATATTTCCTGACACAATAATAAGAACAGTTTTTTACCCATGTTAAAATATTTCTTTTTTAAATATATAAAACATAGTGATATAAATAACTAATTTCTACATTTAACAAATTTGTCAATACTCGATGGCAAAAAATTTACAATTATTGCAACTATAAATACATTGATTATAACATTTAAAAACTAAAAAAACTTGCTTTAACGATTAAAATTGCATTTCTTTAACACAATCAATCAATATACATTTGTAGTAGGCTGCGAAAGTGATAGCACCACAAAATAAAATTTAACAGCAGGTTGCTGACGAAGTAGTTTTACCCATAGAGCATAGATAATCACAGAGTTGCCACTCTTCGTCATATTGTATACAGTTTAATACTACTTTTCCCCCACCCGAAAGCTTTTGCTA
>JAYRBW010094881.1:0-20636 GCA_036023295.1 Invenusta paracnida | reverse complement strand
GTCTCTCAGTGGCTTGGGTAAGTCATGATTGCCCTGCTTGAGGAAGCCAACGAGTTTCGTCTCAGCCTGAAATTCGACCCATCCAATATTGGCCCATAAATGATCACGCGGTTGATCGGGGTCAGAAGTAAAGAATGACTGTTCTGTCATTGGCTGTCCGTACTTGATCGTGATTGGTCGAGACTACTCCCCCTGTCACGTGACTGGTTTTGTGCCACTCCTTTCCTACTACTAAGAAGTTTTAGTGGATTGATACGACTCAAAACGTACCTCAGAAGTACGATGACTGATAATTTATCGGCTAACTGGTCTGGTATTGATGCATAGGTATTTATCACTCCCATGATATTTGTATTGACAATGTAATTTAACAGTTTGATGTTAGTGGACATCGTCGCATTACACTTCTAATGTAAATGACATTATATCCACACTAACATGTATGTATATATACATATAATTTATAGATTAAATTGTACCTCTTTGAACAATTATTGTGTCTACTTATTATATTGTTAAATATAAAAATAACTTATATGTTTCTTTAATTAACGCATTATGACATTTAAAAAATTATATATTATATTTATATGTGGCGCCCCTCTAGAAATTAGCTTACACTTTTTGGAAGGCTGTGGGCGGGCCTGCGAGTTCTTCGAGTGTAGGCTAAGTGTTTTTTAGTTATGTATGAATATGAAGAAGCAAACTCACAAAATGCAAATTCTGAGATAAACATGTGTTGATGTCCATTTTAAATGTATTCTATGTTTATAATAACTACTTATAGATGATTTTAAAAATGAGAACATGCAAATATAACAACGCATATTTAACTCATAAGGATTAAAGGGGCTTAATAACTGATGATCTTCACTTCTTATAATTATTGCATATAGTTAGTTGTGCCTGGCTAGAAAAAAATATAAAGTTTCTGAAGTTATATATAGTACGTATGTATATTAAATATAACATAGATATCAAGTAATAAATACTGGAACTATTTTTTAGCTTAATAGAAAAAACATAATGTATTCTGTTTATTAGGTGTTTCAAATGCGAATTTGAAATGTTACATTTCTGATATTTAAATGTAGCTGTTTATCAGCTGAACTAGTATTGAGTGGTTTCTCGATATGGTAGTGGTATAACAAGTGATATATACATAACTAATGTATGATTCATACATAACAAAAAATTGACTTAGTATTAAATTTGATGGAAAAGTACCTTTAATACCACAAATTGGAAGCCTCCACATGCTCTTATAGTGTGGCAACTGGATGTATTGCATAAATTGCTATAGTTTTGTAAATGCTAAAATTCAAGAATATGACCATTATTACAGTTAGCTTATGATACAACCACTACTACAAAGTAATGGAAACTATTTTCTAAAAGATGGTTGCTTATTTTAAAAGTGAGAAACTCATGTTCCAACTACTATTCTAAGTTAATTCGAAGGGGGGTCTTTAAAAATCAAAAATTAGTTATTTTTATGACCATTTTTGAAATTACTAATCTGTGCGTCGAAGAATTAAACATTTTCAGATAGTATCTTTGAAACAATACTTTTTCACAAATGGCATTTTTGACGTTTTCCAGAGATTGTAGATCAGCTCAGTATCTCGTTTCAATTCTGTTCAGTTCGTTTAGAAACGTTTGATGGTAGCTCAATGTCACGGTGCCGGGAATAAAGATGAATCATCGTCGAAATCAATGTTTTTGTCAAACTATTTTTAATAGGAAGGTGACTGAGTCCGAACGCGTACATATATAATACAATATTTAAATAAGAAAATATGTTCAGTCACATACAAACTTTTTTGTTTTAGTATTCATAAATTCAATTTTTTTATATTGAAATATATTTTTAGATATACATCATTTTGGTAGTTTTAAAGTTAAAATTAATAATTTAATACTAAATTTTGTTAATTGTTTCAAATTGTAAATATACTAGTAATTTTAGATATTGAGCTTATTGTGCAATTGCGTATTGAGCATATAAATATAGTTATAGTGTATAAAGTTACAGCGATACATAATTTATCTCTGCCAAATGGAATGTTATTATCACATAACCATAAAAATTGAACAAATATTCTAAGAATAAAGCATAAAAATTAAATTGAATTAAAATAAATATATTGTAAAATAATATAAAATCAAATTTTTTTGTATATTAAAATCTTTTACAAGTAAACATAATATGATACTATTTATAAATATGCAACTCTCTTAAATATTATGTAATTATGTAAATTTTACTATTCATAATTGAAGAGTTCTATTATCTGAATAATTTTTCAGTATAAAAAATCAGATTGCAAAGGTAACACAACATCAACAAATTTAATCATTAATATATAGGTATACCCTTTTCTGCCTATGAATAAAAGTATGAATCAAGTCACTATTATTTTATGAAATCACTTATAAATATATATTTAATTTAATTTAAATAAGATACATATAAAATAACCTACATAAAATAATTCAACCAATACAGATCATAATTTGAATTACAACAATATTAGTAACACTTCCTAACAAAAATAAATTATTGATTTTTAGGTCATTTCAATCTTTGTTATAATGCATAAAAACTAGGAAAATTGTTTAGCCTAACAACAAGATATTGCAGCAATTTGTCAACGGAAATTTTAAATCAAAGATCGCGTTTCTTTTTTTATAAATTATAAATATTTACTGATAATTTTCTTTTCCCTATGATGTATAGGAAAAAACTTGTTGGAATATATTTATTTATTTAGTATAAAATGTGATATGCTGGCATTTATTTGGTATTACAAAAGATATCTTTAATGGTTTGTTCATTTAAAATAATTTTCCTTCAAAATCAAAATATATTTCTTAACATTTATTGATTAAAAAATAAACTATGAAACTGTATTTAAACCAAAAATAATAACTTTTCCTTAATACAATTTTAAACTAGACGTACCTACTTAATTTATTGTACCTAATTTTATTTTATTTCTAATCAATATTTTTAGGACTTTTCAGTATAAATCTTGCTTTGTGATACATTTCAATAAATATATATAACAATGTATCAATCTATAAATCTATCGGTTTTTGTTGAAAATGTAACAAAAATGAATAAGTCAAATGGATACAATGTTATTTAGGCGATATTTTTTTCGAAATGTATGTCTAAGACACTGAAACAGTCAGCAATATTCCAAATTCATGGCAACATAGACAATTCTTGTTAACTTCAGCCACCCTGCAACTTCTATGCCTTTCGCTTTGAATATAAGCCTAAGAGTTTCCATATCAAACTTCGAATACACGAATAAATTGTTTTCTTCGAAGTGAAATGATTGGAAAAATTCAATACTCACTCATTCCGTGTGAATAAACTTCTATTCAATTATATATGTCAAATTAAAAAGATTCTTTTCTGACTGTTTACTAATGAGGTAAAAAGACGCAAAATAGGAAAAGAAAGTCTGAAATCGAAATGTGAGGATGGTGAAGGGATTGCAAAGATTTGATTTATTTGTATAATGTTTTTAATAAGTTAACCTACAGAATTAAATAAAATTTGTAAATTAGCGTAAATTTGACTTCTGGTTGATTGTCTTACAAAATAATTGTTAAATGTATATGTGAAATGAGATAACACAATAGCGATGTATTATAGAATAAAATCGATTCAATTCAATATTATGTAGTTATGTACAGTATTTATTATATTATTTATATCAATATAATAAATCATAGCTTCATTAACATGATATTTAAATATTACTATATAGATAATTATAACAATCAACATAATAAATAAAGCACTATAAGTATACAAATCCCATCTTTATCAATTTTACCTTCTTCAGTAAGGTGTTGTGTGCTTCAAAATTTGGAACTTAAAATACGTTAAGAGTGAATTTTAATCAATTCAGTTGTTTTTCATCGCATTAAAAATTGTGTTTAGGGATTACCTTTATCTTTTTATTCACAGATATATTTTATTATCATACATTATGTAACAAATGAACATATCTTTATTGAAAAGAATTGTAACAAAAATTAATTAACTTTGTATGAACTTATTTTGACTTATTACTCGTTGTATAATACTACATTTATGGGTTATAATGTATGACATGATTATTTAACACATCATAGGCACACGTGAAACGTATCATATTCATGTATTCTTTAAGCTACAAGTATTTATCATATATAACATTTAAAAAAAATTGCATATGGTATTCTATAAATTTCGGCTATTATTATAAAAAAATCAGTATAAAATTAAAGGAAGTTGTACAAATTATCTAGTCGTCACTCACACAATGACATCTCACTGACTATATATCTGGCTTATAGATATTATTATCAAGTGCGTATAAATGTGCATACATGCCGCATTTTAATGTATTTATTTATACTTCGTTCCTGAGCCTTTAATTCGGATACATAAATGCCTTTTCAATCGTCAGTCAAAATTGGAAACGTAAATGACAGGTCAATGCTGAGATAAAATCATTATATGAATATGAATGTAATGAGGAAAGTGGGCGAAATAATAGAGTAGAGTGAAGCTCTAATACTTATCTTATTCTGAAAGCCACTTATTTGTGATATATAATGGTGCTAAATATAATGTATATGATAAAATCGGGAAAATGTTAATTATTAAACTATTTGTTTTATATCACATAAAGTTCTTCACATAATAAGACAATTTGTCATGAAAAATATAGTCTCGAATCACTGAGTGTATTAAAATCAATATAAAAATGTAAATATTTTTAACATATAATATGTACTTAAAATTCTTTCTTTAATTATTAGAAAATAGTAGTATATTTAAATGTTTCATCTTTTAGTCACAATACTTTTTAGTTAACATATAATTTACTAAACAGACGAGCATAGTGTTGTTGTTTTTCTGAATTTATCATTAAAATTATTATTCATGATTTCGTTGTTTTTCTGTGAGATAAATCTCTATACTTTCTTAAACAATTATTGATCATGATTTATGTTGTTATGAAACGAGAATGTGTTTCGCTATAATTGTTGGAATGATTTTACTTCATATATAAATCAATTATTTATTCAATTTCTTCTCATGCCAATTGGCATTGATACACACACATATTTTATGTATACGGCCTCACGAATATCGAAGTGGCAGTGAACCTTGTATAATTCGTGTGATAATTAACTATGTACGTACATAGGATATATAAATAATAAAAAAGAAGTCATTCATGTAAACATACCGAACAACAATTATGTTTAGCACATTTATTTACTATACATTTTGTATATTTCTCTATGCCTACTCATAGTTAATCAATATTTAATGCGATTTTTATTATTTTAATTGATTTCTCAGCCCCATAACAATTGAGGATTTAAGAATTCGTACAGGAATATATATATTATTCTGCAGTTAGTCTTTCAATGTCTACATCGATTTACTGATAACATATGCTAACACATGTGTTATGTATTTACTAATACATATGTTCATAGTTTAACTCTATGTCTAAAAACTTATTTTCTATTGGCATCACCTTTCTCGAATGAAAAAAAAAGTGTATTAAATATGTTATTTGTTTTGCATATGTAAATATGTATCTGGATCTGTATGTGTATATAATTAGTATATACAAATATGTAATATAACTTACTACGGGGTGGTTTAAAGGAATAAGTTAAACGGTAAAACATACATACATATATGATTTCGAATATGAATTATGCTTATCAATCCATTATATATAAGTGTATATATTCGCGTAGTGTAGGTTAAAAATGTATAATTATAATTATTTATATATTGTAATATTATAGCATGTTTATGTTGTATATATTGCAATATATTAACTTTTACTTTTTCCATATGTACCCATCTGAATATTCCACATTTTAAAATCACAAACTATATATTTATGAAAAGAAAATATATATTACATATTTAAAACATGTAGTTAGAAATCGAATTTTAGATACTCTAAAATATTCACGGAATATGTGTAATTAAGATAAAATTATATTAATAAGGCATATAAAATAAAATAATAATGTATTAATGGACTAACACTATAATATATGCATTACATTTGTTTCTGATTTTATAC
This sequence comes from Invenusta paracnida, assembly GCA_036023295.1. Lineage (NCBI taxonomy): Eukaryota > Metazoa > Platyhelminthes > Proseriata > Coelogynoporidae > Invenusta > Invenusta paracnida. Next base: position 14,511 of record JAYRBW010094881.1, on the reverse strand, counting down.
ACGTTAGTTGTCTCTATTAAAATATCATAAAATATGTAGGTATTATTTTATTCTCTTTCGATATCATTAACTAAGACTGAAAGATTTTATATTATAAAACAAGAAAACTTCTAACATACTTAATAACTCTGAATAACTCATAACAATTAAACATTTAATAACTCAATAACTCATGCTTAATAACTTCATGTATGACTTATTTTATTTTCATAGATACAAATTATATGGTTCATGTATATAGTTATCTTTAAATATATGTTTTATAGATTCTATTTAATTCCATTACGTCAGGCAATTTATGAACAAATAAAAAGATTCAACAATTTTAGTCGCATAATTAACTTAACTCGAAAGAGCATTATATACATAAGAATTAATAATCCATATTAATGAAATAAATTTGTAACCCTTTAAACAATATATTTATTCTATTACGAATTTATATTTCAAATTTTGAAAAGATGAATAACAATTATTTTAAATCAACAAATAGACCACATATTGAATATAAATTTATGTTTCAGTTTTGCAGATAAATTATTTGTTTTACTTTTTTATTTAACTAAAGCTATGAGAATTGTTATTCCAAGCACATCATTCATTATGTTAATTACTTAGTTATGATTACGTTTTTCGTAATATTTATTTGTTTCTCACAAAAATACATATTATTTAATCTAGTTTACTGCAAATCCTGCAGTCACATTAACACATTATTTACTAAAAATAATACGATATGCGAAAGTAGGCATATTTTTATACAATCAAATTAAATAACGTTCAAAAGAGGGATTTATGAATATAATTCAATGTAATTATAAAATAATTCTATGATCAGATAACTGTCAATAAATATTTATGACTATAAAGAAAAATATTAAAGAACTTTAAGATAATGAATTTATTTGTCCTATAATCTAAAGAACCAGCTTACTAATTCATCATGATCCATTGATTATTTTTTGATATGCATATATATCACGAATAAAAATATGATTACATAGATATCGTAAGTGAATAATAGCCTATCATGGATGATGAAGATATGCCATGGTGGTATCGTATGTTGTTCATTTTGATCAAAGCAAATATTGTTTACATTGTAAACATTGGTAGATAACAAAAAACATACACATATTATTAAACCATCAGGATTAAAGAGTTAATTGAATAATGGTCATACTAGATATTATTGCAATTAATAAATACACCTTAAATAAATTAAATAGGTACCGAATTAACTAAAAAGTTTCATAAAAGTCTCATAATCAGGATTCTTTCCATGGATTGTAAAAGGGAAATCTGTAGTATAAATTGTTATAAATGATTACTGCTCTGTTTTTTTTATAGACTAATATAAACTATTAATAATAAACATAATAATAAACATAAATAATAAATATGTAAACTATATAATTGAACTCAATGAATAATGTTTCATATATTGAATGGTTAACATAGCTATAAAATAAATTGTAGACGTTACAGTTAAATGATAGAGAATCTTTTATCTTTTATAAACATACGCACACAAAAATATAACTATATATCGATTTTCAAGAATTGTATATTTCTTTGGAAAAACTATGCCTAAAAATCGTTGCTATATATGTGTGACCCAACTCAAAATAATTTCTAGCAAAGTACAATATTGTTTGTGCATAAATGATTTAACCAATAGTAAGTTTCACTCTTGGAATGTTTTTAATTTCAATTCTTGCTATAAAGCGAAACACAATTTTTAGCAGTTTCAGTAACTCTGCTAAGAGTCTACTAAGGTTAAGATGACTACGCCCAATATTAAAACTAAAATAATGTCTATAGTCTGACATTTGTATTTGTATGTGTGTGTATAACTTTTGAGTGATTCAAACTCTCGAAGTTCCGATGTAACTTTAATCTCCAGGGGCTGTTTAACGAACGTCCATCTCTCTAGTTTCGTTCAAACATATATAACTAAAATATAAAAACTACGTAAGTGTGATTATCTAGTGTTGTCCTCCAGTGGCTGGATATCATGTGAGGATGTAAAAATACCAAACTATAACATACAATTAGATCATGTAATATTAAATTTTCCCACTCACTTCTTTGTTTGTTTCCTTATAAAAATTAAGTTAAATTATTGTTAACAGTTAGAAGTAGTATTAAAATTATTCAACAAACATTGCAATAATTATTTATAAAAAATATAAAGGAAATTATCTTTCTTAACCTTTAATAAATTTAATCATGCCATTTTTTTCAATATTTGGTTAAACAAACCGAAGTTTAATTATAAATTTTCCATTATGAAGATTTTCAACTTTTTAAAGATCAATTTCAATAAATATATTGACAAATTTAATATTAAAATATCTATATGTGATAAATCTGTATGAAGAATAGTTTGTAAAAAAATATTTGACACTTCCTTCCAAAAAAATCCCCGGTTATTAAGGAATTCATGAAAAGCCAAAGGCTTTTTACTGGAGCTAAATCTAATTACATTGTATAGAAAATTACTGTAAAATTAAATTTCCTATGTAAAATTAGTACATTTGTAGTCTAGGAAACATGTAAACATTTTTAAACCATAACCTTTTATTATATAAATTTAAATACTGTTACTTTAATATGTATGTATGAAGATATACAATTGAACTAATAATTAATAAACATGATTAGTTAAATAATTATTTAATTATATAATAATAAAATTTAAATTTAAAGAAAATGTGTTGAGATATGCAATCTTGATATTAATAGAAAAATTTATTGACATAACTCGAAGAACTAAATTTAATTATTATCACATGATCCTTTGAAATGTTAACGTACAGCTTAAGGTTGACACGATTCAATAACAGTATAAAGAATTACAGTCAACTTCCTCATAATTTCGATTTGTTATAACGACATGTATGATAATTCGCCATGAATGAAATGAACATATACGATTATATATTTGTATACATAATTAGTCTATATATGATCTATTCGTTGAACTTAAGTACAACATAAGAAATGGTCTACAAACCCCGCTCTGGAGTGTTCCTGATTCGTGACGATGGCAATAAGTACGCCCCACACAACCGAATAGACTGAGGTGACGGCATTGAGATAAAGACTGTAGTGACAGGTCCTCGAGTCCCCAAAGACCACCTTTTCCACGAGGAGGTAGCGTGTTCCGTTAATGTCTGTAGTGAGACGTACTGTCTTAGTGCCTGGCTCGGCGTAGAGGGGACACTGATGATCCAGGTCTTCAAAGGTTACCAGGACCGTCACAGAGACAATCATGGCAAGGATAGCCACCGCCGCGTAGAGACAGATCTGAAATAGACGGGCGTATTTGTTGAATACCAGACGACGAAGGAGAACACTTTTTGATCTGCTTCGCATCCCCACAACTATTTCAAAATTAGCGGAATTGAGGGACATGTTACTTATAAGTGCTAATATTTCACATAAAAGAATGAGAGAATAAATCGTTAAATGCCTAGTTTACAGGAAAAGCACAATTTATTTAATTTTATTATCGTAACTAAAATCATATACCTATCTGGTTGAAGTTATTCTCATTTCCTACCTCTTCATGATTGAGCTACAGTTTCAACCAATCAGAAGTCAGCTGATGATTTATCTTGTTTGATAAAAAATTAGAAGACGGTAACTCTCATTTATATACCTAGGCTTGTTATATAGGATATTTTCTAGGAATAATGCAAATGTGATGTATTAAAAACTTATATACTAGCACCATATAGTCCAAATCTTTTCGTCAACTTGTACTGATTAATCTTAGGCACTGTTTCAGAGATGTTCGAACCTACTTTCTATAAGCAAAAAACAGTTTTAAAAATAAACGCTTGCTTTATAGTTTGACACACTCTTTGATTAACACGTTTGGTTATATACATATATACATAATTCACTTGCATTGTAATTCTAAAAAAATGTCCTATCATAGTCAATGAAGATTTTTTCAATTCTTCTTTCTTTTATGTTTTAACCCAAGCTATGCAAATCTATCATCCATCCAGGCTAACGTCATCTGACTTTAAATCATTTACGATCACTACCTAAAATCCTATTTCCTCTTTTCCATCTTTTCTATCCACCTATTCCAGTTTCTTCACTACCCAAGCGCTATCTGACACAACACTCTCATCTCAAGTCAAAGTAAACCAAAGAAAACCATTTTTTCTTTCTCTGCCTCATTTTTCAATTATATATTGACGCCTTTTCCCTTGTATGTATGTGTGTATATGTACTTATATTTATAGACTGCATTCGCTCTACGTTCTACTTATTATAGTCAAATGCAATGTATATAGTTTCACTGAACATTTTTAGTACATACACACAGATGTGTTCGTGTTCAGTTTAAACAAATTATGTGGTGGTATAGACCCATACCTTATTATATAGATTGTAGAATATAGAAAATATAATTGCAGTTTTAATCTTTTCTACCTATAAGTAATAATTAAGCTTTAAAAAGAAAACAGTTTTATGGTTTCAGACTATAAAGAATAAAACCTTTAATATGTTGTTTTGTATTTCCTATATATAATTTCGTATTTATTTTTATACATATATTCATATTCCCTTCTATCAAGGTTTACTTTAATTTGAAAATATATGTGCTACATATTGGATATTAATAAAAACTGAAATGCACTTTTTCTAAAAGTATATATTAATAAAATATTGTATCAATAATGTTCCTATTTGAAAAAACTACAAGCACAAAAAGGAATCAAAGGTTTTCAATATTTAACCTTCCTATTTATTTGACTATAAGTACATTTTCCAAAAACATATAACTAATGAATTTATCTGAAAATAATCTACAGTTACAAATTCAAAAATGGCATTAATGTTAGATAAGCATAAACAAAATGAGAGATATAAACTGTGTATTCTATTGATATCATACCTACTATATTTTTCTAAATATATATGTTAGTTAAAATGATAATGCTGTCTATCAAAATTTGATGTACGTTTATTAATTAGACGGAAGCTATTAATAAAGTTACATTTAATTATATAATAGGTTTTTTTACGATACTCTGTATTGTTTAAAGGTTTTAACAGCAGCATATAACAACAAAGTATGCTTTGAATGACAGCACGATGAACATTGTCAAGAAGTGCAAATAAATTACTGTTGCTGAAACCAAGTTAAACATTAGTTAGGATGTAACACTATACTCTCTATGTACATATATATATATATTGCAATTATCTTGAATAATACAGTATTATAGTGAGAAAACTTGTTCGCATCATACAGTAAATAGAGGTACTCTTTACTCTATGGTTCACTTAGTTGATTAATAAAATATATTAAATAAAAATACCAAAACAAAAATATTCTTATTAACGCTAAAAGTTCTATAAATCAATATATGTAGGTATATCTACTTTTTATATATGGGCACAAAATAGCTATTAGACATTTTTTTAGAAATTATGGGGCATACTTATTATATGGGGCCTACTTATGCTTTTGGTAATGATGACACAGAAAAGCTGTCAGAAAATGTTTTTTTGGAAAATATACTGTATTTAACAAATAATAAAGTAATAAATTTACAAAATATATTAAGATAATTATTTAAAATAAGAAATAGCCATTTTCTCGGTATAATCTTACTGTAATGTTTCACTTCTTGCTTGATAATATAGCAGTGCTACGAAACTAGTCACAAATAAATACTATTGTTACCGAGAAAATGGCTTTTTCTTATTTTAAATAATACTCAAAGGTAACCTATTGGAATTATATCAAGATAATATAAGCAAGTAATGCAACGTTTTATTGTTATTGATTACCTACCATATATAGATATATAGAATAGATATTGATTATATAGACTGCTTAATTATATTATTCAATATGTATGTATATTGTTTACTGGTATATGCATATAAATTTATGTACATGATTATAGAATAAACCAGAGCGTCATCAACATAATGGTACACTTAATATTATAGAAATCACTGTAAGCTTTTTGTAAATCAATATTTATCAATAACATTCAAATTTAAATGAAATATACATGTGTTAGTAAGTTTAACATTTTATGTAGATTACATCAACAGAAAAAATATGGAATCATTTCAGTATCTCTAATTATGCAATGTCTTGCATTCGCCAAATTTATTTAGCAGATTAAGTGTCTAATAAAGCTGCAGTATTAATTTATCATAAATGTATTAATATATTTCAATATTACGCTAAATATATATATATATATTATTCCTACTATTTATTAACACTGCGAAAATCAAATTAAAATATTTCAATTATATATGTACAATATATTTTAAGAGTTATTTCCCTACATCAATATGTGAATGTTGATAATTCTGAGAAATTAATAATCGTAATATTTGTAATAAAACAGAAAGATGATATATGTATATATTTTTACCTACATATGTCAAATTTATATTATTTATTTCAAATGTCATTTTTAATAATTGATAATAACATATTTAACAACAAAGTAAATAATAGGTTGTATAATTTTTGTATGAATTAATTAAACATAAATGTAATTTAGAAGAAATAAACGCAATCACATCAATTTGTCAATATTTAATTATTCTAATGTCTTCTTATATATATTTTTAAATAATATCATGTGTTGCAATTTTCTTTATCACAGGAAGTTAATATATCACGCATATTAACATGAAAACTTTAAAAATATAAATGAGTTTATTTGCATAATAAATACATGTCTAAAACTCTGCATTTCAGACTAATCAAAAGAAAGCTTTAACTACATATGTATAATGAGGATAGTTCTCTATGTTGAAAATGTACGCATATTTAAAAATCATAATTAAAATCTTGTAAATTAATCTAAACGGATATATTTTATATATTATATATATTTTCTAGATGTTTACTAAAATATTTGACGTCTGATTTTATGAATCTTTTAATTGTATATATAATTGTAAATTGTTAGAAGTACAAATTTTGATATATTTAAGTTAAAATAATAATTTTAGTTGTGATATTATATTTAAAATGTTTATTAATATTTTATAATTTTTGAACATTTGTTAAGAAAAATAAATATAATTATATATTGTTAGCCCTTTTTAATATTTGTAATTGTATATATTGATAAGTTGACGATATCTAACTAATATGTTAATTATTAGTTCATTTCCCTAAATGGCGAATTGAATGCCGCCACTATATTTGCCTATCATGAGGCATATTTCCTATGTTCTAAAAGTTTTATATTTATTCTAATTACACTTAATTTAATAAACTATTCTGTTGATTTAAAAATAAATTAAACAGTTAAAATATTTAATCTCGTTGCTTATATATAAAATTAATAATCACATTTTATATATTCTATTAATAAATGGCACATATGTGTGTACATTAGTTATTCATTACATACATTGAGAAAAAACAGGACATACGATAATTACAAGTAAATATAAAAGGAATAATTATATCAGAATGTCTTGTCTTAACAGGCACGAAAGCAAATAAGTCTGAAAATGATGAAAGTAGGTTGCTGCATTTTTGGGAGTAACAACGTCGGCATTTTTATCTCATATTTGCGCTAAAGCAACAACACAGACATCATGCGCCTCCAATATGATGTTTTCGCAAATTTCAGTCAATTGGCGCTTTACTACGACCTTCCATTGCGATATCGCATTCTCAACGATGTTGAGAAAAGGAGAATAAGGAAGAAGTCCATGAGTTGATTATTTGGAGGAAGGTTAGCTTCTGTTGCTCGCCTATGCGCTGGAACTAGCATTATCAAATATGAAAACACTATCTGTTTAGAAGATTCGCCGCGATAATTGGTAATGAAGAGAATGTAATTAATCGATTGCCATTCATTTCGCCTTCTTGAGTACTACACCATTTATATTGCTGACTGTAAAAGTCATCGTTAAATTTCATCTCCCTCTGACCCTTCATACTGCCCGCTGATTCCAGTGCACGTATCTTGTCACCATTAGTATTTTCGCAGAATTATGGTTTCTGAGGTCATAATTATTTCTGTTATTATCATCTTATAATACATATAGTATAATAAAATATAATATAATAGGTATAATGTATATAATTATTTATATTTCCTGTGTTTTCTCTCATATGAAATGTGCGCACAATTTATATGTGTTTATTATTATTTATTTATATAGCTGGGTTTAGGTATATATTTGAAGTAGGTATATAAGTACCTACAAAGTATGTAAGTACATAATCTCATAATTTTATTAGAATGATTAGATGATTATATTAAATACGATTAGCCAATATCTTCAAATTTATACATAAATTGAAAATATATTTATAAATATATATGTATACAGTAATTAAAAATAAACAGAGAATAGATGAGATTATTGTTTAAATATATATGAATAATTCCTAAAAATTCTGAATAATCGTAAGAAACAAGTTAAAATAGTGCAGTATAAAATTGATGAATTTAATTACTGTATGACACATTCGATTACTTTATTTCCAAATTGTCTGTCTACTAAAAATTTGATTCAGATTTGATCTAAATATGTCGAATTTGACCTTCTTATTTACACACTAACATTTTGAACTCATGTTTGATGTTATAGTTCTGTCAGATTTTCGTCCAAATTTTATGGGAAAAACCTATATACATACATATGTATTGTTTAATTTTTAGAATCTGTCTATAAACATGAATTGCAATAATTGGTAAATAAAATACACAGACAATGTTATCAATGATCTACGGGGTAATTTCCCAATAAAGCTATAATATGTACCTATACATTCAAATTGGAAAATATTTTAAATTATAGCGTATTCCGTTATCTTGTATTTGTTGTAATGTTAGCATTTCAATATAAACGTTTTTCTGCTCTCGATGGTTTATTGCTATATTTTATGACTTTTTTATTGAAGAAACCAGGAACAATTCGAAATTTTTAGCGTATTCCGCCTTTGGATCTGTCCTATAATTGTGTTTACAATTTGTTATAAAGATACACATCTGATCATTACTATATTCTGATACCATATATGTAACTTGTAAAAATTATATAGTTGAATTATACAAAAAACATTAAAAATAGTTTTATAGATAGAGATAATAAATCAATAAAATAAAACTAAAAATAGCTGATACTTATAAAATATATTAACTCTAAAAAAAACAATATCAAACATATTTATGGAAACTAGAATTCTAATGTAGTTATCTGTTATTGTTGTAAATAACTAAATTACCAAAAATCTAAAGAAAATGTCATATAATTTTAGAATCAAATAGAGCGAAAATTTAATATTTTATACAATATTATATACAAAATCCGTTTTCTGAGTAAAAAAACTATAATTAAAATCGATAACTACAAAATATTAGAAATGGAAATTGGTGTCAAATGCTACGCTTTATTTTTACGTTTACTTTGCTTGATAAATGAATTCCACTTAATGATAATTAATCTATAATAGTAATCCCATTGGTAGATACATATATGCATGTAATAAAATAATTTTTTTACACATTTTATACATATTATTATACAAGACGTTTTATTAATATACCTAAATTGGCTTTATAATTTAAAATGTTTAAATTATTTAAGTATAAGTATTATATATAATAATTTTTTTTTTTATTATATATATTTTATATGTGTATATATATATAATTTGTAAAATTGAATTATTTGACATCTTCATTGCATACATGTCTATGTATTTCTCGGTAATACATATATTTAAATTTGTTATAATCAATAAATCCATTCAGTAACAATTTAAAATTATTTCAATGGAATCTGCTCAGAATTATAACCATTTTACAACAATATTTTGTTAAGTTCATGTATTGCTGAATAATATCCTTATAAGCGCTTTTGACATTAACGTGAGAATAAGCATATGTTGCTGTCACTATTAAGCAATACTGAGAAAATCAAGAATTGTGTTTGAAAATTGTTCTATACGATTACGTAAAACTGTTGATAGCGAACATATTGAATGTTTTGGCCGAAAGTTTAGAACAATATTATTTTTCAAAAATATAAAATACCGTATTGCATGCAAAATAAATTAAATTTTGATTTACTATCTATAAAGATTGCTTTTCCATTTATATAATTTAAAATAAATAAGTTTAATTTCATTTTTTGATTCTATATTATAATATATGTAACGCATATACATTAAAAATATTCAAGTTTATAAATATATATTATTTTTTTTATAAATTTACGGCTCGAATTGCTGGAGCTCACTCTACATAGAATAATTTTATTAATCTATACGTCCACATGATTTTTTATTATTCTGTCATGCACAAACAAGTATCACTTTATGTCGCGGAAATAAAATACTATTGTATTAGTAATAAATAGAGCTGCTATTCATCATAAGAAGTAAAAACTACACATTCAGTTAACAATTTTGTAAAATAAATATCTAAAAATTTCTACATTGCAATTTTATGCAAATATTTTAATAAAATATCATGTATATTTATATTTTTATATTTTTATATTTTATTTTATTTAGTTATTATTAATGAATAATTTCAATTGTGTCAAATCATCAGTTACTATTGTTTCCTTATTTTGTGCAGTTTGCGAAATTGTAATAGACAAAAACGTTCATTTATTAGTTTAATATAATGTAAAACCAAATTATATATTCAGTAATATAATTTTGCCTGTAAATATATTCTTATACATATTTTTTAATATTAAGAAGAATTATATACATTGTATCTGCTTGTACAGCTACATGCAAAATATATGTTATATCTCAACATTAACAAATACTAGGACATTAATAATATTTTATAAAATATTCGTTGGTTCATACGTTTATTCAAGCACTCAAATGGAATATTTATATTTATTTATTATTATTGAACTGAATATAATTGTCAGTATCAATCAAAATATCATTTTAAAATGTTTTAAAGCTATATTTTTTATAAACATGTTTGTAATATATTTTTAAATGTGCATTTCATTATTTTTTCATAAGATTAAGTATAAGTTTAAGATGTAATTATTTATTACATTATTATTGGAGTGAAAACAAAGGACTCTGGCAAGCTAGGAATGTAGTTTTAAAAAAGTTAATCAAACGATTATAAAATAGTTTAGTTACCTAGATTATCTATTTATTCTTTAATAAGGAAATTAATTCAGATATAAAAGTCTAAACAATCCTTCATTTAATGAAGTTGTCTTAGATTTTTAACTGTGATTAAAATGTTATCACCTTTCAAGGTGCATTAAGTGGTTAATAATCACATTGTTTTACTTAATAATACATATTTTGTGGAGTGGCTAGGCACAGGGTCTACTGTCTGGAATTTAAAAAATAATTGATACCGTATGACCCAATACATAATTTAAAGTTTTTATAATAGGAAATATAACCTTTATAAAATACAATGTTTAATTATCGTCTCAACCTTTTGTATCCTTATAGGCGAGAAAAATATAATTCAAAAACTTATTTCTTAAAACATCAACAGACAACTATTTACAACACAGACATTTCCACTATACTAACTTTGCAACAAATGAATCTAAGGTGATCTAATTTAATGTTATTACGTTAATCAACAAAGCTTTATTTCAGCTATTAGCAACAGATACAAAAGCCCGTTAGTTACTAAGTATTCATATAATTCCAAGGAAAATTAAGAGGAAGGTTCTTAAATCATATTTTACGAGTTATTAATATTGTAAATACCACTCTTCATCACACCGAAAAATCTGAGTTAGAGGAATTACTGGAAAAAATTATTGAGAAGGTTGACAGTTTCGACTATCATGGGTCCAGAATCAATATAAGTTGTGAATCGGGCAAAGAGATAAGAAAGAGACTTGCTATGGCTCTAAATCTAAGATAATCGATGGACAAAATTTAGAAAAACAGGATCAACAGAAACAAAGTTGAGATTTCTTCAAGCTACTGCCTTGACAGTTGCTAGCTACGGAACCGAATCTTGGACTATAAACAAAGTTGACCAAAAGCGGATTGACTCCTTTGAGCTTTGGTCCTATCAGCGTATTATCCGTCTGCCGTGGATAAAAATGTTAACCACATTTACGTGTTGTGAGTCCTATTGGAGGCGACACCTTCAAACTGACCTTAAGAACTTCTATCGCCGTAAGGAAGATGCGTTTTTTTGGAAATGTGGCTCAGTACACTTCCCTGGAGTGAAACAATATTTTCGGTCTAATATCAGGCAAGAGGGGACAGGGACGCCTGGAGAGAAGGTTGATTGTGTATCTGTAGCTGTGGGCGGGAGACCTCTAAAGAGCGAAGAACCGGGACTTATGGCGAAGACTCATCAGGGCCACACCAGCACAAGTTTGGGCAGCGTGACTCGACGACAAAGAATATTACTAAATTCCGATATTAATACGTGATTATCTGATGAAAATTTGGTCATTGTCACGTATCTAGAATAAGAATTAAAAAGTATTTTAATAATATATAAAGAAAACACGGAGTCAATCTTCGGATACAAATTGTATCCAAAGATTGCCTCCGTGTTTTTCTTTTTATTTTATCAAAATACTTTTTAATACGTGATTATTTGTTAACATGTATTTCAATATATATTTATTCAGTCATTTGAAGAAGTCGTTTGAATATTATACATACATTCAACACTGGTGCCATAGTGGGCAAGTTGGACAGCTAATAGTACCTACTAATAATAATTAAACCAGCTAGTGTGAATCTGTGTACTTTGTATCTTACCATAGCAATCAGAAAAGCATTTCCGTGCCAATGTACCTACATATATTATTGTGTAAATTTAATAATGCATGTGAAAAAATATAAATAAAAAATAATTGTTGTTTTAAACTGTAACATTATAAATATATTTACTACTTAATTTTGAAAAAAAAGTAATATGTTATGGTAAGCGTCAATTTTTTATATCGATAAAACAATAAGGTACATATTCTTTGTATTGTCTAGTTGTTCTATTTAAACTAGAAAGATTATACTATATTGTTTAATAATAGCAAGAAATGTTCATAATAAACTAATGTTTATTTCATGCACGTAGACTTTTCCAATAGAGAATATCTACTTATAGTTTTTTCATTGTGTATGAATTTAATTTTGTATACTTACAATATTTAGTTCAATCATTGAATACTGGGACTAATAAAATGATTTGTAGTTTTTGTTCCTCTAATAAATGTACAAAAATATCAAATCTGTGTGTTTGTTTTTATATAAAAAACAGGCGTCTGATTATATTACTGGAAATCTATGCAACTGTATAGTATTATAAACATCAAAGAAATAGTTTCGATACAAAACTATCAACCTAATAAGAATTAATTTCATAATTAACTCATTTTCCAATAAAATTATTCATTGATAAATTAACAATTTACGATATGATGTCATTAGTGACTTTCCATATAAACAGTTCTATAATTTTAAATAATACAGCTGTATGTTTTATTATTTAACTTGTTTATCCCTTACATTTCTTATCAAAAACGAAAATATTTTTGTTCTGAAATCTTTATAGAAAACAATTTTATTTAAACTTGTACTGTAAACATATTTTCTTTTGGAACTGTAAATAGATTCAAGTCTGTCCAGTGTAGTAGCCATAGAGATTTAATTGTCTTACTCGCTCTCGCAAGCAACTGACTAAAACAAATCTAGTATTAAAATATAATCCATGGTAGTAACATAATCGTAAACTCCTCTGTGTATAATTTTACCGAAGTATTTATTATCGGTCTCTGTAAGACATTTCGAAGACATTTATAAAATTGTTAATGTCTTTCATACTTTATATTTTCATATTTTCTTTCAAGATTTATCTATGAATATAATGAACAAATAATATGTTTAACTTAAAAAACACATATCGACTTAGTTATAGAAGTGAAAAGATTGTAATCTTATCAATGTGTCACTTGGTGAATTTTTTCGATTATAGTACGGACTACTTATTTCTACTTTTAGTGATTCAATAAAGATGCAAAATAAACAAATTTGTAAATTGTAAGTCTACGAGTGTTGCAGAGATGATATAAGTCTTCCATACACTTCGATTCGGTTTTTCTCAGAATATTTGTTAATTTTTGAAAATATATCAATTGTAATTCGTTGAATTCAGTTGTACTTCTGGGTATAGTGAAATAGAGAAACATCTATCAGAAGCATAAAAGAACTCCCTATTTTTCCAAAATTTCAAAATGCTCTCTTAGAAAGTATACGAGTTGGAATATAAGAAATGATCTTTAATGAAGTAAAGAGTCAGCCAATAAGACCAAAATTCTGCGTAATGGCTTATGAGGTGAGAGAAGTAAACTATTGGGAACAATTTAAAATCACAATAGAATATTTTTGGAATTATGAGTCGGTAGAACGTTTATTTCCTCATTTAAAATGTTCTCTTTGCACTGAAGTAAAAAACTTGTACCTTTGAAAGGTTACATTCTTCTTGGGTTTAAAGTGTTTGTTAAATT
>JAYRBW010094870.1:0-20637 GCA_036023295.1 Invenusta paracnida | reverse complement strand
TTAAGTCATGTACATTTGCCCGTTTGAAAATCTATCTTTTACACTGTATTAGATTTATATCTAGCATTTCTTGCCTCACGCAGTTAAACTACGCGCCAACCACGGTGAGGCATAGTTTGTCCATCTAGGTAGAGTTAAACAAATAATTTATATCTATGCTCGGACCATAGTTTGAATTTGGATTGACACTTCGCCAGAAGAAATAATTGGGCGTTGAAAGCAGCTAGCTCAACCGTCAAGCCAACTGTGGAGTTAGTTGGATTTTAAAAAGTTTAGCCAGTTAGACATGATGCCTTAGTAAAAGAATAGATAAATTCTAGTCATGCAGTAAAGGTGCAATGTCTATTTTACTATCTTAGCAAATTTACAAATAGCTCCCCACGCGTACATTACGCATGCTGATTACAAAAGTATAGTAATCATTTATTTATTTTTAATAATATATTTTATATATTGGTATAACAATAGTTTTATAATTAATGTTTTCTTTTAATATAAAAATGGATATCGCATTTGAATAATTCTAATTGCAATTGTCACTCCACGAAAGTTTGGATTTGTAGACAGATTAAGTTACATAATATGGCACTCACTTTTTTCTGACAAAAGAATGTATAAATAATTGTGATTATTTTTCCACAAGAGAGAGCAGCAATGTTTATAAAAGATCCATTTTATAACGCCAATTTTTAATCTTCCTGTGATCAGCTGATTATCGGTTGTTTGTCCTCTTTGGATAAATGGATATTTGTCGGTTTATTGATTTCCCGTCATATAACAAGTAAACGACATTTAATTTAAACGCCCCTGAGAGACGAAATTATTTCGTTAAACAGGTAATACCCCTCAAAGAACTGGCTGGCATTCGAATGATATTCTGGCAGGCTTTTTTATGAGGAGATCTATGAGACGAATGGATCGGAATCTCTTTTGGAGTGGTAGAAAAAGAGAAAAAGGAGGATAAGACATTTGATATGTACAGGGAAACCACCCTAGACACACTGTCGCCATATGCAATGAGGCGGAGGGATAATATTAACTTGTGCGCGTATATTATATCTGTAAATATGTGTGCCATCAGCTACATCATATTATCTTGTACATATTATATAATCTGCACTCTCAGCGAGCTCGGGAATTTGGGGGTTTTCTAATCTGGGTGGATATGCCTGTAAATTCTTATCTTTTAAGACTGATTCTAAAATGATTTTCTTTTCTTCATTTTATTTCTTGAAATTAATGATGAATATTTACCCTGCTTTTTTTACCATAACATTCACGTCTAAAAATGTTATAATGCGTTATTTATGTTTCTGCATATAAATTCAAAATTTAATATTATGCTGTAAGTCGGTGAATTATTGCATAAAAATATTCACACAGCTGATAAATGTGTGTGAAAATATAATGTAAATATAATTAAAACGCTTCACTTTAATTTAGTTTTATCTAACTAATGTAAATATTATCTTATAATAAGGTTAAAATATTACAATTTTTAGATTTAAAACGGTGTATTGAATATCCTCCGCATTTGTTTTAAAGTTAGGTTAAAGAAGTATCTTTTGTGATAAATACGTTTAAATGACTAATTGTTGTAGGAAGTAGAGTCTACATATTATATAATATTCATCGAATTAAATTCATAAATTAAATGAATCATTTTAGTCAATATACATAGTATTGATTTTTATGCGATATAGACCATAGATATAGATTAACTATACTATTTAAAGCATAATATATAGAGTATTTATACAAATTTATACAACTATTTATTCACTCTTATTAATTCTGCATACAGTTCAATGCTTCTATTTACCTACCTGAAAGAAGCTTATGCAAAATATGGTTTCAAAAACTGAGAGAAATTAAATCGTGTATGTAGTAAAAAATTTTGATGTATACAAGCAATACATTATTTATTATACTAACCTACGTATGTTAAAATTGTATGAATTTATATGTAGTTTGCTCTTACAATTCATTTAATCAAAATATTTAATATTACTTTTTTCCTACCCATTTACATCAAATTTATTGAAATAAAACGACTTTTTATTCACGAAACTTTACAGCGTGATGTATATGAAATCGATATGAGTGAACACTCTTTGTATAATCATTACTCTATGATTTAAAGTATATTTATATCTATGATGTAGACTCATCGAATCTTTATTGATTTAATGCTCTGTAATCCGAAACTCGATGAAAATCAAAATTTGCTTAGCTGCTTAAAAAAATAGTTATGTTTTAATATATTGTGTATAAATCACAGATGACTAATTTTAATAAAATTCTTGATTATATTTTTAAAGGTATAGGTTATACTCTAATCTGGTGTAAAGAAAAAGTGAGAACAGCCAAGAATACAACTGTCTTTCATTTAAAATTATAAATATGGTTATAATGAAGTGAGTTTTTCGCTCCTCCAAATTAATAACATAAGACAAAAATAGGCAACAAAAATCATTTTAGTGGGAAGAAAAAGAACAATACACGAAAATAACCACTTTTCAGTAATCTATAAATAATTTCACAATAATACTTTGTACACTCATTTTTAGTATTATAGAGAAACAGTTTCTATTAAAGATATATAAGCACGAAGAAGTCTTCAAATTTTTCACTCAAAAGTATAGATCATTATTTAGATACATTCATATAGGGAAAACATGTAAAATCACCAGTTTCTGAGTGATCAACTTATCGATTTTGCCGAAGGACATTCTGACGTACAAGGAATAATATATGAAGGTCAATACATTATATATATATATAGATGGTGATTAAATTGTTGTACTGCCAACAAAAAACATCTGGTAACATAATTATTTATACATAAAATTAATACACAAAATACTATTTAGTATACTTCTTATGCCTAATTATATGTAGATGTAATAATTATGCTAATATACATAGTAGACGATAATTGTTAGTACTGGATATCAAATCGGAGTGTATAATATGCTATACATACATACATATATATATATCAAAGTAGATGCAGTTATGTACATAAAAATGATGTTACGGTTTGTAAATGAGGGAGCCGTTACGATATTCAATTGGATCCAAGAACTCAAGGAAGAAACGATTAAGGAACCCAAAGAAAAAAGCTACTCAATACAGATTAAGTATCTATGTGTACGTATATATTGAATCATCTAAAAATAACCTCAAAACATATTTTCTGCTATTTATCTGGAAATGACATTAGTGGAAATGCTTATATTACGCATATCATTATTGTACAAAATAATTTCAAAGTTTATTATGTATATACATAAATATGTACACGTCAACACGACATAAATTTATGTAGTATAAAGGAATACATACAAGTAACAGAGCGTGGTAAATCTTTCATTTTAGAAACTTCTAAAAAGTTTAAATTATATTTTGAAGAATATTGCTTTATAAAGTTTCCCTTCTTGATATTTCACTTTTTAAATATATTTTAAAATTCGAAATAAAAGAATCATTTTTTATAAAGGGACAAGTTTTATTATACTATTTGAAACTATTAACCGTTAATATTTTACTACTGAACACCCGTGTCAGATATTACTCTATAATTAAAAACGCGGCAATTCTTTCAATTATTGGCTTATTGTACATATTTAGTAGTTTGGTAAAACAAATATATACATTTACTTAATAGTACTTAATGGAATATTTTCTTAATGAGGGAGAGTATAAATATAAAACATAGGCACATTTACGTTGCGAATTAGAGAATAAATAATATGACATATTTTACAGTAACCCTATAGTAACCAATGTCCTAGAAGCGCCCATAATATTATTAACTTATTTTGAAATTAATATAATTATATAATTGTATATATAAACATCCTACAATTTGGACTAATACGACCGATATCAAATTTAAGGGAATTAGCAAGTTAAGTATATCGACTGTTTGGTTGCGAGAGAATGGAGACACGCTCACACTTACAGCGCATTATCCTGTGAAAGGTCTTCCGGAATGTTGGATTAAAGATGTGATAGACGATGGGATTGAGCATGGAGGCCATGTAGCCAATCCACTCCATCTTGGGTACAAGACTTACGGTGAAGGAGCGGCAAGCCAGACAGAAGAAGTCGATCAGATAGATGACAAAGAAGGGGAGATAACATACTACAAATAGACCGAACAAAATCCCCAGAACTTGAACCGCTTTCTGGCCCTTATGGATGTAGGCCATGGCTTTGTTAGCTTTCTGGCGCTGATTCGTGAAACTCCCTCTATGCGAGGAGATTGAAGGGGAGTTTGGAGCGCTCAGGTAAACATTGTTGTTGCTCGCACTGAGAGAACACCCACTTGCGTTTCCACCCCCACCACCATCACCATTTCCGGAATTGTTAACGGACAATGCGGCATCCAGACTGAGTTGATGGCACATCCGGGGGTTCCGTGGAGGACTGAGCAGACGCTGGCGCAAACTGACCGACGTCGAAGCGGGCATAGAGTATGTCCGACTGAATCCTGGGCATGCTTTTTCCTCGATAAAATCTTCGGGTGTTGGATTAGCGAGAATAATGGCGCCGCCTTCATTGTTGTTGTTAGCAATGCAACTAGTTGAAGCGGCAACTCCGCTCACGACAATATTGACACTAGAAGAGGATGGATAATCATCGTCAATGAGGGTTTTACGGAGCTGAGGACTGTGGGCTGCTCTTGGTGATTTCAGAAGATGGCTTCTCTTTTCTCCTGATTCTACAGGTGTAGTGTTGGTGTTCCGATGGAAAACAACTACTGGAGAGAGATGCTTGTGAGCTCTTTTTGCCTGACGGACGATAGTGCAAACGGTTAGAATGTAGGTGACAATCATGATGAGCAGGGGGAGAACAAAAGTTACCACTGTCGCGATGAGGATGAAGTAGACGTTGTTGGGACCGCAGCCCTTGAATGAACCACCCGCTTCCTCTGCGTCTTCCATCTGAAGAGCCAGGATGAAGAGAGGACAAGCAATGCAGAAGGGTACTAACCAGGCGATGAATATCTTCATTATTAAGGAGGATTTCCGCTTAGTGCTGTGGTAACGTAGTGGGTTGTTGAGAGCGAAGTACCGATCGATGGAGATTGTGCAGAGATGGATGATTGTCGAGGCGGTGAAGAAGACATCAAGACTGTACCAGGCGAGGCAGGCTTCTCGGGGAACTTCGGGGATATTCCCACCTGATAAGAGAGACGAAGAGGAGAGTGGAGAATAGAATATAACCTGAGTTTTTAATTATAATCAATTCTATTATTACTCATTTTTGTATGTAATAATTCCATACAACTATCTTTAATAATATATTAGTGGTAGAGTAAATTATTATATACAAAAAAATATATAAAAAGTTGTAGGATCATTTATTTTCAAACATTTTCAATTTTAAAAGTGCATACTAATTTAAATAATTCAGATTTAAACAAAAAATTAGAATAAAAAAGAGTATTCTTCCTTTTTAATTGCTGTACTTGCTCTCTCGCTCCAATAATTTTATTCTCTGTAATTATAATTTCTTGTTTTAATCTATAATATTTGCATTTTGTACGCACTTTTAAATTTCCTGATGAAGAATATTGTATATCCGAAAATATCTGAAAAATGATTCTACAATTGTTATTTTCTTTTTTTTTGTTAAATATTTTTTATTAGTGTTTAATAATATTGAAAATTAAAGCATTCTAAATTATAACTTTCCAAAATGTATTATATTGCATTCTTTTTTCTTGGCTAAATAGAGAAACAGAAAGAGATTGTAAGACAAAAAGATTGCTACTTTTAGGACAACTTTTTAGAGTAGATTTTATATGTGTAGGAAACAATTAAGTTTTGTATTTTAATATTATTATTGCTCTGTTTTTTCCATTTGTATACCTTACAAGTACTGACATGAGAATAATATTTTAAAATGTTACATTTTGAGATGCTCGAAGATGTCTAATTATGTAAACTATAATGAATTCTCTACATATAATACTTTCTGCCTAAACATGTATTTATTAACAGGTGTTGGATTAAAATGCAGACATTTGGTGTATTATTTCTAGAATAAATCGAATGCTGTAAATGCTTCAATATTATTTGCCTCGAATAATCTGCGTGATATTACTTAATGTTGGGAGCATTTCAGAATACTTTCATTTAGGATTCACGATATTCGCGAAAGAAATTTTTACTATGCAACTTATAATTGTACTCATTAGACTAAACATGTTTTTCTCAATTAATAAACCTACTTTATACTTGAAAGGAATCTTGGTCTTTGAATAAAGCTGTTACAATAAATATTACACGTTTTTTCTTTTGCTTTTGAGATAGACAAAGAAACTATTGAAATATTAAAGCCCCAGCATCAAAAGTACA
This sequence comes from Invenusta paracnida, assembly GCA_036023295.1. Lineage (NCBI taxonomy): Eukaryota > Metazoa > Platyhelminthes > Proseriata > Coelogynoporidae > Invenusta > Invenusta paracnida. Next base: position 14,266 of record JAYRBW010094870.1, on the reverse strand, counting down.
CAATCTAATATGTTTGCATGAAATGTAAAAACTATTTTCAACGAATCTTTGATAGAGATTAATATTTTAGAATTTCAACTTGTAGCAGGATTATACACAGAGATTAAATTGAAAATTCTTAATTCTACATGTATAGTAACATTTTGGCATTTAAATAATACATTATCTCACAGGAAATGTGTCGTCATATCGTACTAAAGTTCCTTGTTTTACGAATAAATATATTTTTATCGCGATTACCGTTTATACAGAAATAGTAGGTAAATTGCACATGCAAGCTACAGGGTAAATTTCACAACAAGGCACTTGTTCTAGTTTCATTAATTCCAACTCAACTCGCTAGTATGTATTCCTCATTGGTCAGCAACGAGAAAACAGTTTACTTATTGTTCGACATATTTTAAACACATTCAAGTCGTGTATATGACATGTTTTTAAGAGAGAAAATAACCGATAATTTAAGTTAACAGATAATTAATTAATTATTAATTAATATTAATGGGTGGAATGCAAAATGAGCTTAGATATATGTGCACGTCCTTACATTATTTCCTGTAAATCCATACTTCATTGGGATTGGATGGGAGAGTATTTCGTAAAAATTAAGGATTTTTAATTAATATTATTGCTTAATTAATCGTTAATTAGCCATCATTAATGATCTGCGACTGAGTTGAAGGCGCTCCTACATACTACTGTTAACATTTAACAAAAATTGGGTAGGAAGAAAATATACGAAAATGATTGAATTCGCAGATTTTTTCTTCCGAGAAATAGAAAACTCTTCATTTGTTGAAAAGATCAAATTTATTTATTTTGTATAAATCAATGGCAAGAATTAATACGGATATAAAAATATTACGAAAACGTATATATTAAATGAAAATTGGAATACCAATCTATACACATTTTAAGTAGCTTTTTGTATTAATAAATATCATTTAGATGGATATTTTTAGTGTTGACATATCTTACTAAAACATTTTCTACATCTTTTGATACCCACGAAATATATTCTATCTTTAAATAATTGTTAAAAAGTGAGAAGACTAGAGCTGAATAATAAGTGAAGTAGGAGTTCGTACTTTTCGCTTTTAGTTACTTTCTGTGTGTTTCTTCTGCTGTTAGAAGTGCGCACCTTGAAAAAGTGTTATTCGAAAATTTGAAATATACTAACTTAATTTATTATTCAGATATAATCTTCTTAACTATTAAGAATTAGGTATTTATTTTTGAGCAGATGGCGAACTTTGATTATATTTCTTTCATATTCGTTTCATAATAACTTTAGAATTACGATCGAATATTAGTTGCATCTTACGTAATTAATTGGCAGACAACATTATATTATGAAACTATTATTGTTCTGTATTGTTCTGATACTGTATAGCAAGTAATAAATTAAATAAAAAATTCTAAAATATATAAAAACAAAATTCTTAATCGACTAGAATTTAAAAATCAATAAATTTTTAAATTAATTAAAGAATCATAATAAACATAAATATTATTGATAGTATAGAAGGACTTAAGCCTTTCTCGGAGCATTGTAATTAATATCATGCTATATATACCTATTGACTTATAAGTAATATTCCTTTTATGTTAATCTATTGTAGAAAAGATTTCTATTTCTATTTATAGAATATTTTTATTTCGATGGTGAATTTTCTCTTCTTGTATGTATGTTGAAATTGCATGAAACTTCATGAGCATATAGGATTCTGGTCTCAGTAGTTCAAGCAGCTATCAATCTTGTTTAATATTTCCAAATTCTTGGACGTCATTTAGACAAAGTGAAGATTATTTTTATATAAATTTATTATATATGTATATATGTATAAGTCTGTCTGTATATTTTTTAATGCCATGAAATTATATTCTTAATGCATTAAGATTTGAAATGATTTGCAGAATTTAGAAAAATTCCTTTTTTCATGTCATTTCACATTAATAAATCAAAAAGAATTTGTGCGAGCCACCATTTAATAACAATTTAGAATTATGAAATAATTTCAAATTTGCCTTATCGAAATTCTCTTTTGAAAATTATCAAAATTTAAGCACAAAAGGTTTGTTATGCTCAATGAATTGCTACTATCCTATGATTGAAATAAATATATTAATTCTCGTGTTGCGCAACCATTCATACAATGAGATATTAATATTTTACTATTTGCCAATATTAAAGAATACTGCGATTTCTATGAAACTGCTCTAATTTTCGGGAAAATTCATATTTTTGATAAAACTACAATTTTATTTTTAATTGACATAATCTACATCATTTCAATTCTCCATGTATTTTCTACATATTAAAACACATTTTAGATACTTAAATCTTATTATATAGTTGCACATGCATTTAAATTAAGGTTCCTACCATAGTTTTTACTATAAATCTATAAAAAAGGTCTGATAGACGCATTAAAATGTATTTGAAAACTATATAATACGGTTTAATGTTTCATTTTATTTTAAATTTATAAAATACACGAAGAATTCAAATCATGCACATTATGTAAATAAAAATAAATTGATAATATTAAAGTCTTGGCCAAAAGTTTAGCAAGCTTATTTTTCCAATTCAACAAACTTATTCAATATTTAAAGATAACATATAATGACCACAAGTATAGAATTATAGAATAATAGTAGTAAAATAATAAAATTTTAATTTTAAAAGTAATAAGCGACAATCGTGGAAAATCGTATGAAAAATAAATTGTTTTTTAAGCGTGCTAAATTTTGGCCAAGACTGGTATCTAACATATAAATTTTCACGAAAATTAAACCAATTTCATAGAAATCGCGGTATTCTTTGATATGGAAAACAGTAAAATGTTAATATCTCATTTTGTTAATGATTGCGCAACACAAAAATTGAATATTTTTCAATTTGATAATTTTCAGAAGTAGCTCCCGTACTATCTACTTCTGAGCCAAATTTAGTAATAGTTCTAATAGTTTTTCATATACAAAGGTTCAAAAATATCGTTTTTACATTTAAAGTGCCTATATACCTGTCTTTCTTTGTCAAAACTGCAATTACGCATTAAAATGCGCGTTCTCTACCTAATTGGTGTATTTAAAATCTATGGTTTTTCAATACAATATGTAAACATTCAAAGCAAGTTATTAAATTTATGCTGAGCATATATATCCTACTACAATTCATAATAAATGAGACTACATTGAGAATGAAATAAAGTAAAGCTATAAATTTGTCTATTTTTGGAATTTTAATGCAGCTGTGGTTATATATAATTAACAACGTATTTTCTAAAAAAATCACATTGTCTGCTGATATTCTGCCTCTAAAATGTTGGAAATATAGTGTGTGCTAATTATATTTTATTTATTCAAATGAGTTCTACTATAGACATCTATTTATATTCTGCTCTCGATAAGTCATAAGTTATAACTAAGCAACTGTGGTTTTGAGGCTATTGGAGGTGAATGACACACGTAGATTAAGTTCACTAAGAATTGAGAAATACTACAAACTTGTAATATCACCGAAAAGGCAAATGTCTTCGAAGAAACTTCTCCAACAAGGGAAGACAAAAATGTTTAAAACCACACAATTAAAATTTTTCAATAATGCCAAAACGGTTACAGGTAGTATAAATGCTGGATGTTACAGTGTTCTAAACACTACAAAAATTATCGTATTATGCAGACTGTGATCTGGCGGTTTTTAATTTATGTCCCTCATCACGTCTTATGTAGCAGCCTGCCTGTGAACACCACACTACAGAGGGGTGCGATGTGTGTTGGGTTAAAATAGAAGAGGGAGGCGATTTGAAACTGAGGTTATAACAGGATCAAGATCAAAGGAAGAGATCAGCTATTTCCGCTTGCTTCGTAATGCTTCTCCCTTTCTGGAGGGGAGGGAGGGAGGGAGGGAGAGATTATGATGCAATGGAATTAAGTTTAGCCCCGCTTTACTGACGAACTATGGGGGGAGAGGCGGGCGGGCGTATGACTGTCTGATGATTGAAATAACTTCCGATACACAGCTCGGCAATTCAAAACGACCTATCCTACTTCAATCCCCCCTAACTCTCTCTTTATGTATTGATAAAAACAACAGCCTGTTCGTTATTGATCTTGCCAAAGATAGTAGTATCGTATAATATGAGCATTGACATTGCATAAAGACGGAACATACTGAGTCATGTCCTTCGTACTGCTGCTTCAAGGCTCTATAAAACGCGCGCAATACGCCAAAAAAGGGGGACAAGGAGTGTGCCTGGAAATATTGAAAATAGGAAATAGTTGGGGCGGAAATCAAATTAATAAAAATGATAAATGATAATAGTGTAGACATTTCAGAGCAATTTCATCTTCGACAATTTATAGCACCTATACTGACTGTTGACTTAAAGTGCACAATTAATTCAATAATTAATAAAAATATTTCCTACGCTACCAAAGAAATAAAGGCACACATTTCTTGTTAATTTTGGAACTTGGTCGACGATAAGATTAAAGTGATAAAGTCTTCCGTATTTTTAACTAAGGTAAGTAAGCCGTATATCGTAGTAAGAGGGTTAATTATAAATATCGGAACGTTGAATAACATAATGCCAGTGTGCGAGCTGGGAGATAAAAGATAAGAAAACAATCATAAAATGTATACTAAAGTAATAGTAAATATTGATTAACGTCTAATAATAGGAAAAACAATGAGTCTAATTGGTACATATTTGATAAATTTTAAACGTTTTATGGTTTTCTAGTACAAAACGAGAAATGAATCTATTTTTGTAAACTGATATTTTTATATAATTTATTATTCTTTATGAAATTCTTGTGTTCAATGAAAAATGTGCTTTATAACACACTTGTTTATTTGAAATTTTTAATAGCAAAAAATACCTACGAACATTTATTTAAACATTTAAAACAACCACTGCTGTTAACATCGATGAATTTATAATAATAAATACTAGTAGCATTACTTTATATTTACCTATAATAAAGATAATTTTTTATATATAATATGAATCTACAATAATGTAAATGTAAAATATAGACATTATATTGATTTTAACTTTATGTTAGTTATATACATGCTTTATTATATGCTTAATTATGTTCTAATTATCAAAAATCCAATTTACATATGTTATTTGATTATTATTAGTTACATGCAATGCTATCTATATAATACAGGTAAATATTATTGAACATAAAGTTTGTAAGGCAAGAGAATGATATCTAGAATCTTAGCATAATTAATTTAAACGGTGTACTTTCTACACAAATGTACTATATAGTGAGCAAAAGTTTCAACTCTCCTATATTATTATTTCTATTGAAATAAATCCAAACCTTTAGTATCAGAAGAAGTGTAACATGTGAAGTATTTTATCAGTTATTGAATTGATTAGTACAGTTGATAGGTAACACTTAAAACTACCTATACCGAAAACTGTATTTCAAAATGTTTAGTCGCTTCCTCACAATGGTGTAAATATCAAGTTTAGTGTAAACAATTCATATTCACACTCCCTGTATTGATTTTCCAGTTTGCAGAGTTTCTATACGTCTCACCTGCTATGTTGATTTATCTGATTGTATAATTATATTTTTGTACCTGCTTATTGTTTTTACTCGTCTGTCATGTACCTGTTTTTTAGCTTATAGTGCTTCATATAATCCAGTTACTTATCAAATTTCTGAAACGTATTTTGATATAGTTAGGGAGGCTGGTATATTGGCAATATTTTGCACCATGGTTTACATTATATTGCTAAATACTGCATTCTTTAAGAACATGTAACTAAAAAAACCAATATCGCTTATATTAAGCTCGTCAAGACGTCGAATTGTTATGCAAGACATTGGCATTACCTCACATCACCAATACTGCCAAACCCTATTCGGGAAATGCAGCAATTAAGCACAAATGGTTTTTCAACGCGTGTACAATGCCATTGCTCGAATTGTAGCAAAGCAAAAAAAGTCAGCCTGCGCTCCAAAATCTGAAATGGTCCTTTGTTTGTAGATTTACATAATATGCTGCAACATACTATGGATATAATGCACACGAATACGCTGAAATCCATCAAATACCATGAATTCATCGATTTTGTCATGATTTTTTTCATTCAAGTTCACAAATAAATTATTTTCCGAATACCAATTGAAAATATAAGTAGGCCAATTTTTTCATGGCAGTCACCATATTATATTTTTTATTATTAAGTTTAAATTTAAATTTAAATGTATTACACATATCGAAAGATAGAAATCTTGGTAATCTATTACATTATCCTTTATTACATTACACTCCATGAAAAACCTCCCAGAATACCTATTTTATATGTTTCTTTAGTTATTTAGAGTTTTCAATTATATCACTAAATATCATAACATTTCGTCACGTATCCGATTTCACTCAAATTATTTTATGAATCTTTACATGATACATTAAGAAAACTTGCCTAATTCACTACAGAAGTGAATTCTGTGATATAAATAACATGTACATAGGAACTTTAAAAACGTAACTATTTTTACACGTGCGTACTCACTGTAATTTAAAAATAAATCGGAAAAAATCCCATGCATAGATCTTTTTCACATTTGCCTGCTTTATATTTTAATTAAATACGCTATTTTACTTAATACAGAATGAAGGCAGGCAGCCATATAAGTACATTATGCTTCCATTATCGGTTTGTCATTTCCGTTTCGTTGAATTTTTAATTTGAGAACTGAATCGGGGATTATTCAAATAATTCTAAAACTCCATTGAGGTAAAATGAACTTAAAATGCTGTAGTATTTACTCTTTAACTTTCATTCAAACATTAATGTTTGAATAAGTTGAATATTTCAGAAAGGCAAACATGTCCATAATCTTAAACCAGATTAATTATTACAATAGTTTAAGCCCCTTTTCTTTGACTCAGGTAAAAAAGAAATTTGGAAACAAACATAAATTATTTAAGAACAATTTTATCTTGATCTTTTCTCAGTTTATCTTATAATATATTTTAAAATGTATCTAAAATGTATATATCCTTTGCTAAATAAGCGATATATAAAATGAAACTAAATAATATTTCTATTTTTATATGCGTCGGTAATTTAGTCTAAGTATTTACATATTACTGGCTTTATTGAGTTAGATTTTTTATATCCAAAAGTACTTACAAACTCATATACCGTTTTCTATTTCAATGAAATAAAATATGTATATTTAAAATATATGTTAAAAAAATATGGCAAACATTTAATTTTTCCAAAAGTTAGTAAAATATAGTAAGAAGGGATATATTTAACTATACACAACTTTAGAGTTATTTTACTTTATTATCATTTTTAGTGATATATACATACTTTTATTTTGTACAAAAAATGTCAATTTTTTAATTAAACAGCTTATTTTTAATCGGTTGAACCGTATTTGATTGATTTATTGAGATGTGACACGACTTTAGGCATCGGTAGGACTCTGAAAGAGGGCTTCCCTTTCAGCCTAGTTGTCCCCAAAGAATATAGGATACATATATATATATATATATAGGATAGATGCATTTAACATTCTTTGGTTGTCACCGTCATACTTGGATAACATAGCTCCTCTCACCATGAGTTTCCAGTCTCTTTTGTTTTCTGCCAGCTTCTAAGATTTTGTATTATCAATGTCAGTGGATGAGGGCTAGATCAAGAGCAACGTGGGATAATCATATGAATCTGGGTTTACCAGGGAATGAGAGGTGAGTTCGATGGTTTCAAAGAGACCTTGTTTGGCTGAGGTATTATATAACCGTATTTGTAAAATTATTAAGGCCCATGCCCATCAAACGTGGCTCGACGCGACTCGACGTGGCACAAAGCTTTTGCATATGGCTTTCGTCGAGTCGTGCTCGGTGTAAATAGTCTCATTGAACAACATATGTACATAAAACTTTTCGCGGAGCACCGCGTCGCGTTTGGTTAGTATGGGCCTTTATTTCAAAATAGTTGCTATTTTGTATTTTTACTCAATTTAAAAATAATAAAAAAATATATATACATATCAATACGTAGAAATCAAATTAAAAATTAGAATAGAATTTAAAATGTACACATTAATACCAATACAGTAGAAATATGCAAAAAGAAAACGTTATCATTATTGCGATAATTATATGAAATGACTAATGTGATTACGAAACGGATTATATAATTTAAAATATAACTTGTGAAAAGGACGCATGTCATTAAAATTTATGTTAATGTGTTCATATTAGAATTATATTTTATATACATCTAAATGATACATACAATGACAAAGAATGTTCAGTAAATTTTGATTTTCTTATGAAAACTATGTGACATATGTTTTATTCATAAATAATAACCTATCAAATTCTCCTTTAATTTGTAAATAGAGGAAACGAAATAAATATATATATAGGTAGTCAATATAGCCAATAAATTCAGAACATTTCGAAATTTTATGGCGCATGAACTGATCATCTTATATCTATCCTGACAAGCCCAATCTAATCCAGAATATTTAGACTAATAAACTAAACCTCGTGAGTGTGGATTATGGATATCAGAAGCGCATATGTACCAAGCAGTACCTCCAATTGTGTATACATCTTCATCAAATATACATAATTAAACAGTTTGGAGAAATAGTGTAGTTTATCTCCGTATTGGTAGTGTCTGAACAGCATTTTACTATATGTATCCATGAATCTGTAAAGTCAACCCTGTTTGCAGTAGACTTATATAGTAGTATCTGAAAAATAGAAAATATCACTACATAAATAAGTATATATCTGCATTTTTTAAATCAACATTCACCTCTGACCCTGAAAACAGCTGTGTAAACTTTTAATTTTATCAAAGTGAATGACGCATAATTATGACGATGTTTTTCTACATTTTCTTTTCTATGATGTTTTGTCGATATATTATAATATAGAAAAACATCGTATAGAATTTCAAAGACGAGTATGTACTCTAATTATAAGCATTCCACTCGTTTTTTTTGCTCAGGATTTTCCCTTAAGTCATCTCCAAGTCTCACAAATTTAAATATTCTAAATTGGCTGACGTCAGCTCAATTTTCTGAATAATTAAATTAAATTTTTAAAGGAGAACCCGAGTTTATGAGAGATATCAATATTACAAAGCATGTTTTCTATCAAAAGTTCTAATTTTACATTCATCGAGACCCATAAAACAAATAAACCATTTATAAAGGTTTAGAAATATAAGTATTCTATCATTTTTATATATTTATTCCAATAATAGTATTTTATCCTAAATTTCTAAAATCTTTTGTGGTCTTGCTAGGATATCTAAGTATTTTAAAGTTAGGATATAGATATGAATACATCCACTTATTAATTTAAATTATTAAATTATTAAATTAATAATTTGTCAAAAATATAAATGATTTTTTAATAATTTAATTAGTCATTAGTGAGGTCTCTGTTTTCTAAGAATTTTGATCAGTATCTATAATAATATTTTTTATAATAATGCCGAATCAACACAAACTGTTCATATATTTCAAGTGAATTGCCTAATAATAAAGATACATCTTGAGCATTTCAATGTAGGTAATTTATTATATATTTTTAATTGAATACTGTATATATAGTGCTGTCAATTATTTTTTGCAACATTTCATTCAAAAATCCTTTTAAATGTAAAAGATTTTATTCCAAAGAGACCTATTAGAGTATATTATTTAAATAAATATGCAAGTTCGTTTATTTTCATGTATATGTATAACTCACAGTTTATAAGAGCACGCTAGCAATGTATTAATAACATTCGTCTATTTATACAAAGATTATTAAGTAAATAAATCTCAGTCCTTTATACTTAAGATATCAATCAAGAGTTTGTGTGTAGCAAACAAAAATGATAACAAGATTGTGGGTTGGTCTTTTTCGGAGGTCTTTGAAGTCAGGTTTAAGGAAAGCAGTTTCTGTTGTATTTTGTTTGATTAAAATGAACTTAGATGATTTCATGTGAAATATCACCTTTCAAGCATCCCACGAAACTCCAAAAAGAAATTGTCGATACGTATGTTTCGAATTCCTTTTGGCTCTTTGAACTCGTATTTAAACGCAAAATGGCTTTGTTCATGTAAAATTATGATTTCCTTTCTTGCCTAAACATAACTAATATTATACAATTTTTGAAAAATGTTGTCTATTTTGACCTAAAAATGAAATTTTCTATTTTTATCCAATATAACGCTCTTGATGAAGTTATTTTTTTGGGGGCTAGATCAATGGGTCATTAGTGATTGGGTTCCCTAATAATATGTTGGAGACCAATTTGATCGCTATTATGGAGTAATTGTCGTTATAAAATCACAGAGCTCTTCTACCATCAAGATTACTTAAAAGAACGCCCTTTAAAGAGATTTACAAAAGCAAAGGATGTGTAGTAGATGCATGTAATCGTTTTATCTGTGGAAAAATAATCGTATGAAAGCAAAGAAATTTGTATTAGTCTCCGATCTATGTGGATGGAGGTTATATATTAGACTCAGATTACCTTTTGTGTTGATGATAGTTAGTATGCAATTCGCTGTTATATCGGATATCTGTCTGCAAATGTTTTTTGTATTATTCCACATAAAACGTATACAAATCAAAAATATAAGTGAGTTAGCTCACAAGTTTACTTATTGGGCGTATAACTGTAATACTGTGTATATAATAAAATGAAGGCATTATTTTAAACTAGTAGACACTCACCTACATCCTGATACACACGTAATAAATAATTCTAGTTTATTGATGCTTAAAAAAGTTAGTAATGTATTTATTACTGAATAGATACATTAATGTATACATATTATCCATATTTTAAACACTTTCTCTTACACGTCAAACCGTTTCGCCGATGTATTCATAAGAAATAAATATGTACGGGTTGAGAAAAATTAAAAATGTGAAAGTTGGTATAAGGGAATTAACACGAAAATAAAAAAGGAGTATGACGAAAATACCGTTAAATTAAAAACAGTAAATTTCTTTAAATTAAAAGCAAAAATTATTGAAGTCGTTTTTGAGTTCAAATATGAATCACCCTTGATCAATCCATTTCGATCCATCACTGACAATCAATCAAAACATTGGCTTTAAAGCCAAAATATTGACTTTGAAAAGGTAATACGAAACAAAGAATAATTTTATATTTAAGAAATATACTCGTTAGATTATCCAGCAAGTATAGGTTTCAGTACTCTGCTATGCCCTGAGTTGATAGAAACATTTACTGATGAGAAAAAATTCGGGAATATTTGAAATGTAAATATATAAGTTAGACTTATTAAAATAATTATTGGGACATTATGTGCGTTTTCCAAAAGGAGAATAATTTGAATCATTAAACGTTTGAAATGAACGATTCTTTTGCTGGTCATTAATTTCATATTATGAAGCATCAAACCGAGACACATATTTAAAGTAAATCAATATAAACTTAATATTGTAAATGATTCGAAAAATACATTGCATAAACGAAGAAAATATATATTATTCATGCAAATAACTTACTTTAAAGCTTATACTAACCATTTCATTGATACATAAATTCAAATTTATTTTTACGTTTTTATTTATGACACGGCCGGGCAGATACTTGATTAACTTTATTTCTAAATGGCTTGATATTTGAATTCTGACTTTTGGATTGAATGATTCTAAGAGTCAATGAGTCCAATTGCAATGTTCCTAAAGAGCAACATTGGAAAAATTAATGATTCTACTTATATTAACATTTAATATCTGCCTTGACTAAGAGTTATTTTCGCTATTTGAAAACATTAACAATTTTTAAATGATACACAATTTTAGCAGCAGATTATTTCGATTTCAGATATTCCCTGGTCAGAAAGGTTAACAAATAATAATATAATCCGATCAGAAAATTGGCACACAGGAATTGATATTCTCAGTTGGAATTAACAGATGGTGATGTCTTATTTTATGGGAAATCAAGTAGTTTTATTTGTCACATTCCATAAGAAGCATCATGATAGGTTTTTTTAATTAAATTTACCATTAGACAACGTGGTTACATTACACAAACAATATTTCTACAAAAAACGTACTTTACTAGCATTTAAAAAATATAAAAAACGGAATTTTATTAAACTTGATATTAACAGTTTATAAATATTATTTTGTAGTTAAAAATTATTCCGTGCATTTTTTGTTAACATCAAATCTACATATCCCAAAAGCGGGAAAATCAAAACGTAAAACGCGGAACAATGTTTAATAAAATTAAGCTAAAATATTCAATTTTCTGGTCCACTGTCATAATCCTCATATAGAACACTTAAAAATAATAATTAATAGAAAACATGCTACGATACGGAACACATCTCTTTAAACAATATAAAAAATTAAACCTTGCCAATAAAATCTACACCAGACTTTCATATCGCATGGAGTCCGATTTTTATGCTTTTTCTATTCTAATTTCTATTTTTCTCTATTAACATTGTATTTATATCAACATTTCTTTACGATGTATTAAAAAAATGCTTTTGATAGAAATACGTCAACCTACATAGACTGCTACACACATTTAAAAGTAGTGCGCAATTATGTGAAATGTATTTGAAAGTTTACTAAAATATAAAATAAGGTAGTATAGGACATAGTCATATGACAGTAATACAAAACATAATGTATTGTAAGTATGTGTTTTAAATAAAAATATTTTCGTATTATATAAGGCTCGTGTGAAACAATAGGGAGAAGGGGTGGATCTAAAAGTCCAATCCGCATTTTTGCTGTGATTTTAAGTAAATAAATAAAGCAATATAAACATTAGTGATTTTTCCCAAATAAAATATTTTAAATTTAGCGTTTCATTCATTATTTTCATCCAAACTAGTGGTCACAACATTCCTTAAAAATTAACCATTTAAATCAGAGATAAGTAAAATATTCGTTTTTTAATGCATGCTTCTTATATAATAAATCTTGAAGTATAATATAATAAGTTTACTTGCAGGAATTATATTGACATTTTTTTCAAAATTTAACTCATAGAAAATAATATTGTATTGTTTACAATGTTATTCTTTATAAAAAATTACATTTTTCACCATATTTTAATAGGCAATATGTATATACTATAAAACATTAGTGTAAGTATACATGCAAAATTTCAAAACTTGACACTTATTTAAGAAGTAAGTTTGGTAAATTTTTTCGAGTATAGAAAGACTTAATTATTTATTTTATTTTTTAAAATACGGTTTTTCTATTTCTCTGCTTTTGGAGATGTTTATAGTGTATTGAATGAAAGGTACACGACCCTCTGATTTAGACACTAATCCAGGATTCGACTGTATAGACTTGGTGAGTGGCCTGGATTTTGGTGAGCAATCAGAAACTATAGGTACACCTTGACAGGTGATAGGTTATTAATTTATTTCTCTCAATATTGCAGAAAAAAGAGAAACTGATAACAATTTGGACGATGCGGAGATTTTTTTAATTAATCAAAAAACAATTGGTAATTGGATGGGTTAATCTCCCATCTCAGGATGTAACATTTCCTCGGCGCAATATGGCGGGATTACAAATTGACAAGTAGAATAGATTGTAATCTTAGCTCTGAGCTTAAAAACAAACACTCAGTAGTCGGATTAGAAGAAACATTCAAAACTCAAAATACTCTCTATGCATTTCTGGTTATGTATACCCGGTTCTTTTGTTTTACCAGGTGTGGGACAGACAATAAACTGGAAATTAATCTCTTTTCGTGCTATATATACCTTCTTTTTTTTAAGAGAATACAATTTTTTGAATAACACAACACACTATTAATAATCAAGTTTATTTATAAACGAATTACCTATGCTATATTTTTTTTCTTTGAATATGACCACAACATAATATCTCAGAATTTTACATATCCGCCGTACGCAGATCTGCTTGTGATATGTAGCTCTTTGGCGATATTAAAGACGAGTATTCAACCCCAAAAAATAAAATTCTATCCCGCAATGAATTTAGGTAAACATGTTATTATAATAACATCATGCGAACAATACAATTTTGAACCCTAATGACGTAAGGTTTACAAAATCAAATATAAAATAAATATAAACAGAAGAAATAGGGATACTAGAAAAAGATAGGATTTAAAATGAATTAACCCTTCTACTGCGCAGACTTTTTACGGACGTCCCTTGCGCACATAGAGACAAATGTCACACATCAGAAATTCAATCAGCTATCCAATATAAATTATTCTATTTG
>JAYRBW010094859.1:0-20638 GCA_036023295.1 Invenusta paracnida | reverse complement strand
GCGGAGTCGAGTTAGAACAGGACTTGGTAGATACATCCTGTGGGGTCGAGGTAGAGCAGGGCTGTGCTGATGGATGGGTAGAGACGTTCTGCGTGACCCGAAGAGAGATAAAAACATCCTGCGGGGTCGAGGTAGAACAGGGCTGCGCTGAAGAGGATGTGGTTAAATCCAGCGGAAGAAGTTGAAGCAAGACAGGGGCATGGTGTGTAGTTGGTAAGTTAGGCAAACTAAAAAGATCATTAAGAAAATTATCAAATTCCGCATAGTCGCTGTCAATGTATTGCATGGTGAGGAGAGACGAGTATACGACCATACACGAATGCAAAGCAAAGTAGAATAAATGAAACAGACACGCGCGTTCCTTTTGATGCTATTACGCCGTCTCATTGGCTGGCGCTTGCTCGATTCTGATTGAAGTACACCGCACCCAAAGTGCACCTCAGCCCCCCCCCTCAAATGCACCACACCCAAAGTGCACCTGAGCACCACTCAGTAGGGTGGAGTCGTCCCAAATTGCACCGCACCCAAAGTGCACCTGAACACCATTCAGTAGGGTGAAGTCGTCCCAAAGTGCACCTCAGCCCCCCCCCCCCGCGTGGGGGGTGAAGTCATGCTGCCTCTACTCTACTACTAAGAGAGTCATCTGCGAATGTTTATTTTTGATGAAAAAATATCTCTCTCATAGTAGCTTGAACGAGAGCAGAAATATCTTTATTAATTACATTCAATTTGAGTACGCGACCGCTCTCGTATCTTTCCTCTCCATTCTTTATACAATTTAGATCATCCTTACACAATTCTACAACATCACTTATTCTAATTAAACTGGCCATAGTGAAAAATAACTAATATTTAAAATGTGTGTGATATCAGAAATTATAGCTTATTTGTATGCAAAGAAACTAACGCTTATACTACGTCGCCAATGGATACGCTCTCATCCAATCAGAGGAGTCGCTCACTTGCAACGCCTATACAACAAGTGTCAGATTAATTAATCCTACAATTTTTTTATTATTTTTATATTACAGGCTACCCTGAGTACATATTGAAAAGATATTAAATCAGTTAAAAGACATTAAATCATCCGACACTTAATAGATCCTAAATGAAAAATTATACAGAAAAAACATTGAAATCGGAAAAATCAGCGTAGAAAATTAATGTTTTTTTCTGTATAAATTTTCATTACGGATCTATTAAGTGTCGGATAAAGTTATACTCGTCATAATATTAATAATTAATAATACAAATATTAATCGGTGTGGATATTCGTGCCCAAAGAGTATGAATAGTGGCAAAGATATTCATAAGCAAAGTATATCAATATGGTTAATTCTGTTAAAAACCTACAATAAATTTCAACATTTTGTACTTACTTTGACATTCTCTGAAATCGATATATTCATCTATCTTTATGTTTCAATGACATCTTATAATGGAATGAAATGTTATACAACGATCTATATAGGTATAACATTCTTAGAGGAGTTCACTCAGAAGTTCAAAACTGAACACACTAAAAGGCCATGACTTTTATTATCCCGCGCACTACACATTGACATTTACACTTCAGAAGGAAATTTGTGTTATTTATATGCATTACACGCAGATAAATGATTATTATTATTTTAATTATCACATCTAGTAATTTGATAGATAGTTGTATTCTTATAATATTCTTATAATTATTTTTATATTGACATTTTCTAAATTATGATACAAAACTATACTTTTTATACACAAGACAGATTTAAATTCAAAATGAAAAGAAGACAACGAGAAAACAATTTCTATGTCCATAATGCATACCTACTAAAATATTTATAAAAATTATAGATTTACACATTTATATCAATAGTAATACTCTCTGGCAATATCATTAACCAACCCATTGTATAGTATAATTATAGAATACAACAACATATATATATATATTTAAAATAATAATATTGTTTTTCTCTTACATAAAATATTGATGGAAAGCAGATGTTAATATAAACTTATATTTTGCTTGCTGTATATATAAAAATTCAAAGTTTTCATAAAATCAAAGACGGCCTTTGTTCTATAAAAACCCCAACTTCTACAAAAATCAAGATGCTCGGTGACCATTTTTTAAAGATATCAACTAGTCGGCAAGTTTGGAACCTTAAAAGTTCTCAACTGAACGCCAACACTAACATTGGCTGCAATAATTCCAACTATTTTGTAATCTTTAGCAATAAATAAACTGTGTCTGTATCCGCAATATCTCAGATTAACTATATATAATGAATAGTTTAGCCCTAGTAAGTGTAATAGAATAATCTATGTATATACATATATAATATTCTTACACGTTGTGACGACTTTGAAGACAATTTATTATTCTCTGATGCGATTCTTTTGCTATGTTTAATCAAAATATGAATTATTTTTAGGCACTGCAGTAGTAAAATAAATTTTAGAATATTTTTATTTTCCTCGTTAGCTTTTGTTTTTATTTTTATCAATTTTTATAATTATCTACCGTTAATATGAAAGATAAGTAGAAGCATTTGTATATACCTAAGATATTAATATCGAATTAATTTACACTGTATGTGCATACCGAATTTCTTTAAAAAGATAGTTTTATACTAAGTCATTTTAGAAATTCTATTATAAATCAATACCTTTGAAAATCATATAGAGCTATTCTACAATTGTAGTAATCTACAAATAAACTGAATAAACAACAATAAAAAGTAAATGAAATAAAAGTAAAAGTGAAAAGTAAAAAAAGTATTAAAAAAGTATTAAACATTCTTAGAAAAAACAGCTATTTGAGTTTGACTAATTATACATTAACTATAGCAAACAAAATTGTTATTAAAATGAGTACTTTTAATTTAAACCGCTTATTGTGTATCTGTGCTCAAATCTACAAATGTTCTATTAATATACAATGTATTCGCGACCTCCCTTCAGATTTTTAACTACATTTAAAATAAGTAAAATATATCCAGAGTAGTCAATGTATTAAACAAACATGTAGGTACACAGTGACAACATGTATGTATTAACCAGTTGCTCTCGGGTATGATACCTCCGAGTATGAGCCTCCATGATATTCACACCTTCGAATGAAAGAGAGATAAGCGCGCCTGATGACATATATCCACACATTCAGTGATGAAGCTACTTTTCAATTAAAGGGTTCTGTGAATACTCACAATTTTTATTTATTCAGCCAACAATCCATATTTTCTCGTCAAAAGAAAAATGAAGTCTCCATCCATTACCTGCTGTGCAGTTCTTTACCCAAATCGGGAATTAGATTACAAATATTGAATGCAACTACAGTGAATGCAAAGAGATACGCAGATATACTCAATAGAATAGTTATACATTTATATAGGTGCCTTTGCTCTTGGATAGGCATTACAGATCCATAAACTATCAACAAGATGGACATAGATGTTCACTTTATATATTAGAAGTGAAGCTAGAAATATTTTCAAAACCAATCTCCAAATAGATGGATTATGGATGGATCACAAAAACATTTATAACATTAATGGCTGGCTACCCTCAAACCTATAATTCTTGTCTTGTGCTTGGCATTTTCTTAAACAAAAAAACTCTTGAATCATGCAAATAAATAACGATAACACTCATTCTTTCGTATTGTGACAGTATATCAGAAATATTTCAATTAAAAGTTAACAAATTTCAATCGCTTAAATTTTCCCTTTAAGATTTTTTAAAAATCTTTTAAAGTGGGAAATTTTTTACCCTTAAATAGTGTATTACATGTGTTTTGTCTGAAGTTTTTAATAATTTTACTTGTTCTATATGAACACGTGTGCGTTATATATGTATATAAAATCAAACTGCACTAACTCACTAGGATTTCTGAACATAATATTGTAAAACCATTTGAAAATTTTGAAGTAATTAAAATAAATTTATTTTAATTACTTCAAACATTTTCAAGTGGTTTTTACTTTATACTTTCCTCAGTGACATTACTATTTTAATCTACTCATAACAAATATGATTCTAACTCAGTCACCCCTTCTCACGATTAACATATTTTGTCCTATTTAAACCATTTATATTTTAATTTATTAGATATGCCAATTCAGCTATATAGAGTTGTCTATATTAATCAATATCCTATGTAATCCATCTCACAACCAAACTTTAGTCAATTCAGGTAACTCATTTTCCTTGCAATGTTATAATCGTACTCTTTTAATTTATGTATACCTAATATGTATATCAACTTCCGTTGTATATATAATTGTAATCTTAATTGTAATCACTGTTTGTTACCTGTGAAACTTGTATGATTTAATATTAAGTCACCTTGCCTGAAATGTGTGTTGAAATACATAAAATATATACATGAAGCATATCTCTATTCAACAATACACTGTTTTTATATAGTTTTCTTTAAGTATATATTAGAACAATGGACTCGAAATTGGTGTATTTATTAATCAGTTTATATACTACTTTCTTTGTTGTAATATATATTCTATCTTTACGTCTATCTTAATTGTCTCAAAATACTATAATTTAATTAGAAGTTACTTCTCCATCCGCAGAAGTAAAGGCAACTGTGTCCCCCTATGCCCTCCCTCTTCTCAACTTCGAGTTAATACGGTCCTACATTTAAACATATCCTTTTAATGTGATGAAATTAAAAATACTGGTTAAATGTTTAAGTTTAAGCTTATTTGTACTTCTTATTATAATATATAAATACATAATACATATGTAGGTGAATCATATTATTAATTTACTATAAATGCGAGCACAATAAATATGTTCTGAAATATTGTTAGTGTTCGTAATCATTTTACATAATATACTCGTATATATGTATAAACGTTATGAAGTATGCAAGAAAAAGTTATTATATAATATGTACATAGAACAATTAAAATTATATACGAAAAATAAATAAATAATTATATCATGTGAATCACACCTGTATTCACATCTATGTCGCTACAATAAAACAGTTATAAATTATATAGTGACAAGTTGTTTGATATATGTATAAGTAAAATATTACAAATATTACAAATATTACAAATATTACGTGAAGCACAGTTACCTCGATAAATATCATGCATTGGGCGACATTTGTAGATTCATATACGACCAAAATATTTTCAGAAGAGTTTTGCTATTATATTTTGTTTTATAGTAATGTAGTTAAATATATGAAAATATATTTTAATAATGTATATTTGTGTGTTTGCTTGTATATATGTAAGAAAATTATGTAGTCATGAAACCTGTTTAAAGTTGATGATAATAATAATATCACACTTTTATAATGGTATTTGAAGCATAATATACATGTATTCTTTATGATCATAAGATTTAATAATCAATTATGTTTCATTCAAAATATGTACACACATAATTGGAAGATAAAATTATATATTTTATGAAATTTATATTATTCAAATGATTCTTCTTCGTTTTCACAAAATATATAAATCACTGCGAGATTTATTCTATTATAGTTTAAATTGTATTTATGTGTATATGCATGCCTACACAAGATACCTTTAAGTTATCTTATATACTGCGCAGGGGTATAATATACCTACCCGGACTCTACATTAAATATATCTTCCATTTTAGGTATGTTTTTATAGCTTTATAGACAAAGGGAATAATATTATAATACGGATAAAGCTATGACTTATGATTAGTATCTCTATCTGTTAAGATAATATGGAAAATTGAATATTTCGAATTACTCACAAAAATCTACAATTTTATATTATGTAGGTGTATATGAAAAGGTACATAAATAATATGTACAAATGTATAGGTAAAATACTTATTGTAGTGAAAATGCTTACTTAAAAATCTAAAATTAATAGTTTAACAAATCGCAATAAAATTATCCCAGAGCACTATTGGGTTCTCTATTGGATACTATTGTATATATTTCTATTAATTTAAATTTTCCACTTAGAATGTATCTTAAATTATATATTTGAACACATTATATTCAGTGTTTAAATTGATATCAATTCTATATCAATATTAAATTCGAATAAATGAATATATCATATTTTAAATGAAGTAGATATAATGCAATTCGAAATAAAATAGAATTATACATAGATATACCTACATTTGTATTATACTGAAAAAAATAAATATATTTGTCTGATAAAACATTATTTTAAGTTGTGGAAATACAAATAAATTGACACCGATTTCATTACGTTGTTTACATGTTTTTATATGGACGACACTCCAGTTACTACAAATTTGTCTGTCGAGCAGCTGAAGATCTGTGCAATGAACCATTTGTATTTGTGACATCAACGGATCCCGTCAAGGTCAACCCGCCTCTTGAATGTAGTCGGTCTATCGATCCAACACCTTCGCCAATAAGCGCGCGTTGCGGTCTGGGGAAAGTACGCATCATAGGCGTGTTGAAGACGTCACTTGTGTTGTTTGTGGGAGCCATGCAGTAGGTAGGGCCACTACTCGCTGGTACCATATAGTCTTGACAACCACACTGGACGACGCTGTCCTCCGGGAGGATAGGAAACCCCCGCATTCCACCTGACACCAAATGCGAAGTTGGACGGTAATCGCGACCTATTGGGTGGAAGAAGAAAGTACTTGTAAAATTTCAGTTTATGGATTTGTGTCCATTAAAAAAGAATTTTCTTTTATTTAATGTTATATCAGAATACTTATAAAACAAATTTTGTCATATATTTTACCAATTCAAAGAGTGTAATTATTCATTTTTTAGCATTTTTAGCATTCAGCATTCAGAATTTTTAAATCGTAAAATTTAAACAAAGAACATAACATATGTACCAATGAATGCAAAAATAAAATAACAAAAGTCGTATTTATCAGGATTATATTTATAAATCTTAATTAATATATTTTTGTATCTAAAAATAAATCGAACCTTACATAATAAACATATTTAAATATCCATTCATAGTTTTGTTTTTTCCGTATTTTTAATCAAAAACTGGATATTCTTATTCTTATTTTAGAAGGTCGTAAGTATTGGCAGAAATCTGGTCAATTTAAGTAATATTTTCTTATTTATAAATATGTCTATCATATTTTTAATTGACGTAATCATCAATGTTTTACTAATATGTGGGTAATTACAAATGAAAGCTGTCTATATAAAATCGAAAAACGTTGTAAAGTTGTATACATTATTGCAATATTTTTTAAATCTAAAAAAACAAGGGAAAACTAAAATAACTTTGATTACAATTTTAATACTATATTATAGCTTTAATATCATATTCAGGTCTATTTACTTATAAATACTAAATCGTTTGAATGAAATTGTTGTTTAAATTTAAAATATTATATATATATAACTTATATTATAAGTATAAGTATTCTGTATATATACATATATACATTTTAAATAGTTATTAAAAATACGATTTGTGTGAAATAATTCTTGACATAAATAACTTTTAAGCTTATAAATATATACTCGTTACTAATTATCGTTTTAGTAGTAGTTTTATTTTTCAAATAATTTTAGTAAATATTCTCTATGTTTCAATATATAATAAACTTGAATTATACTAATAAATAAATAAATTACATAAAATAGATCATAAAAAAGATAATATACGTTTTATAAAAATTCTTCAACTATTAAGACATTGATTCTAATATTTTGTTGTGTTTACAGTGGTTGAACTATTTTTACAACTTGTGCGTCTAAATAAATTTGTCGTTTATATATTCGTCTTATAGTAGCTTCATTTTGTTTACAGTTAAATGTTTACTTAAAAATTTAATGTCATAGCTGTAAACATATTTTTTATGTTTAGACAGTTGGACAAAGTCTCAGACTTTTAGAACATTAGAGAGTAATAAAAATAAGTTCTGGAGAAACTTACAAGACAATCTAATTTAGTCTAAAACGATTCTTGAAAGGTATATAGTTGATACTAACTAAAAATGAACAGTGAAGTTAATTTTCGAATTTTAAACTGTTTCCCGAAAGTGATTAGTTTACAAATCAAGCCACGTCTCTGACATTGTTCAATTTTTTTTAATTTTTTTGTAGATGACATCATTTCTGATAGCTTATAATATATATATAATACGCCTCTTCGGTACGAAGTAAAATCTGATTAGGAGGACACCAAGATACAGTAAATTAAACCGTTGTGATTATGATCAGCAATCATAATATAGGCGTCCTTCTAAATTCAGAACCATCACGAGTTGTTCGCAAATTGTATGACAAATTTCCGTCTTAAGAGCCCACTATACTTTCGTTTTTTTTCGATACACACGCATACACCTAACCACAAAATAATAGTTCATTCAAAAATTATCTCTTGCAGGTGTATTCGCCAAATTTTGTTTTACAAAACTCTTTATAAAATGTTCATAGTGTATTTTATATAAAACAAGGAAAATACATAGAGCAAGAAGAAGAATTTTTATGAAACATGACCAGCAAATTGTAATACAGATTTGATATAACAATATACACATACTGTCTGTATGCGAGGTGTAGTGTACTCCTCTTTAATAATAAAATATACCTTATAGATGGTCATGGTTAACTAATGAGCCAAAAACTCATATCACGCTGTTGAAACAATGAGAAAATTATAAAATGGTGATTACTTCACGAAATATGTTCTGAGCATCACGCATGCTTTAGACCCATGGAGACGGTGTACACTACAGTTATACAGTAGCTTCATGTACCAATCCCTCCACAAGAGATTTATTCAGTCACCTCATGCTCTCACGAAAGCGCGCGTGGCTTTCCTTTGAATCTTTTTCTTTTTCGACTCTCTTTATACGTCCTTAGGCCTTTCTCTGTTAAGAATATTTGACTGACTGTACTGGACAGCGACAAAATTAACAAATGCGATCCTGTTAACACTATCTATCGTTTTTTTAATAATCGGGGAACTTAAGTGGAGAGGAGGGAGGGAGCGAAGAGTATGTAGATAATTTGTGCAATCTTCAGGGTTGAATCTCGAAGAAAGTTAAAGGAAATAGTTAGCTAACTTATACAGGTTTAGCTCACTCATTTATGGTGAATGTCTGCAAATCTTCAGCCTCTGTTGTAATGATAATAACGATTCACTTGAATGCTATTTAGAAAAGACAGGCATTTACCTTTAATGCAACACACCTACTGCAAAGATAGAAATGACTAACATATTATATTGAATGATTTAAGCACACACAATTCACTCAAAAATAGGATTTTTCTAGCTTGTATGGAGTTCATCGGGAGATTAACATCCGATCGAACTCATCATGCGCAACCTACCTTTCGTTATATCAATTTTCTGAGCGCAATTCTGTTCGTTTAGTAGCTCTTCAGTACTGAATGTGTAATTCTTATTAAAATAAAGTAGTGAATAATAGCTCCTCCCACTACTTTTAACAATCGGTAAATCTGACACAATCTTAAGAAAGAGGGGTTACCCCGGATATTTATTTACAGCTTCTAAGCATATACTTTTTATATATACATACATATTGCAGAATTTACTATTCATATACCTACCTATAATAGACTCGATATATTTCATAAAAACGTGCTCATTAAAATTCTTGATGAAACAAAGACGCTACCTTTTGATGAACTGGAGCGCGGTTCAATCAGAAGATTTTTAATGATCTCGAAATTTGTTACAGTTATCAATTAGTTAGTAGAAAAATTGTCGAATAGTTTGTTTTTATATTTAAGTTTGTTTAAATTTTTATAAGTATTTCTTTTAAAGTTGTAGTTAAGTGATTTAATCCTCTGACTAGTTTAATTTGTATATGTTGAGAGTATATTTATTTCAAGATATACTTCAAGAGTTAAAATATAAAAATCTAACAGTAGTATATATTCACAAATCCATCATACATGGTTGATATTTTGTGTATTTTATCTCTATATACAATGTCTTATATGCAGTTTACATATAAATGTTATATATATATATGTTATGTGAATTTATTATAATATAAATGTAGATTACATACTTTCAAATTATTATGTCAATTAATCGTATCTATACCGGGCTTTTTTGCGCATCCATATCCAGGGGGGGGCTCATTAGGCTCATCTTATAATTTTTAAACTTCCTAGTATAGTTAAACTTTGCAAGTAATTAAACAAGGATGTTAATGTCATTTCAAAAATTTCAAATAGAACAATTATGTAGAATATTCTTTTTTATATATTTTTAAAAATTGTATTTTTTATGTTTTCTGCAATAAATTAATTTTTATTGTGTTTTGTTTCATTTTACTTTGTTTTCCTAATATTTTGAAAAATACATTTTGGGTGTGGTCACGTGGCCACTCCGTTGGGCGCACAATAGTGAATATATGTAGGTCAAAAGTTGGAAAACTTTTTTGGGGGAAGTCACCTAAGCTTACATCATTCCATTTATTCATTTAAGACCATAGCAAACACGCGGAAGGGCCCTTAAACGCCCCCCCCCTCCAGACAGTATGGATAAAATCAATGAAAATGATAATATTTGTTTAACTTAATTAATAATTTATATTGAATTATAAATGTATACACAATGAACATATACTGATTATATAATGTACACGATTTCACTTTATATCACATGGTGTCGTAGCTGCAAGTATTTTTTTTACTAAAATTACTTTTTTGTACTGAATACTAACAAAGATGATATCGAATAAACACAACCATCCATTTTATTTTTATTGTAATAACATGTATTACTTTTATTTTTTAGTGAGTTTTTTAAATTAGTCTCCATCTTGAAATATTTCTCTCCAAAAGAATTGTAAAAATGAATATGCATATTTTATGGTTTCAACGATACATGATAAATCATATATCCTTCTTTGAACCTTACATATATATAAACCTCAAATTCTTACGACAACAATAGAACTGCATAACTGTTCTGTCTAATATATATTTTATATATATAGAAACAAAACTCAAGCTGTGCAGAGTTCCTAATCCACTTTTCGTCAACAGAGATAGAAGATTTAATAAATGGTTGATTTCTATTTGTTAATAATTTGGTTATTTTATTATTTCTGCTGTAAACAAACTTATGAATACTTAAAATTTCATAATATTTGATTTCGATTTTAATTTCTATTTCTATTTCGATCTTGAGCTATATGTTATAACTGTGATAACTTTACGAAGATTTTTGTCAAATCGGTTCCGAATAAAAGATACAATAAAAAATCGATATATCATAATAATACTAATAATCATTAGTAATAATACACAGAACTTCATGTCTAACTGATTGCGTATTCATCACATAGTAAATTATCGATATTAATAAATCGTTGTATTTAATTTTAGTTTGCATATCTAGGTTGCAAATGAGTACAACCGTAAAGTGGGTTATTCTGGACAGTTTTAAAATGACTTCAACCACTTCTATAAATTGCATTGAGATTTAAATTTGTTTAGTAATTACTTAATCTACATACCTAGTGTTCATGTGCTATGCATTAATTTTTTGTTATTCAGGTTTTACTATTTAATTAATTTGAACTAATTCACTGTCCATAATAACCACCCTCCACAGATGGAAAAAAGGAAAATAGACTAATTAATTGTAAATAATATTTGAAACAATTGTACAAATAAGTATACAGCAAAAGTTACTATTGTCAATAACTATGTATACTTTTTATGGAATTCAGCAAAGTTTTCTGGCTAATCAAATTGATGAAAATTTTGCCTTTTTAAAAAAAATCAGTAATGTTGTTGTTAACACATTATTTGCATTGAACATTTAAAACAATTGTATAGTTTACAGTTTAACTTTAAAATGTTTTCATTATTATTGTTAAGTAGTGTGAATAGTATTAACACTTATAAAAAATGTCCAGAATAGCCTCAAGTTTTCACGCTGTCCAGAATAGCCTCAAGTTTTCACGCTGTCCAGAATAGCCTCAAGTTTTCACGCTGTCCTGAATAGACTTTACGTTACTAGTTATTTTTATTTTTGTAATTTTCAGACAAAATATCGAAATTTAATTTTTTCAACATAAATAAGTTAACATATAATTAGTTACATTTATATTTAAAATGTTGTACAACATCTGCTATTTCGGGGGTAATATTTTCAAGTTTATTTAAAAAATATGGCCACAAAATAGTAGTAGGCACACAACTGTATACCAAATTCAAGTACGGACGAGATAAATCTAAATGCATATCATACATTAAATATATTAAATAAATGAAATACATATCATACATGACTTCAGAGCGATGAAAAGCTATCTATCATTTCTCATGATCAGTATATTGTAATAAATCAAAATTTAACTTCTCGTCACCTTTCGATTCCATATTTAAAGGCTCCTCTTCACTAGCCCCATGTCCAGAGTCAGCACTGGCAACTTCCATATCCATTGTCATAGTGCGGACACGTAGTGCCTGAAAAGATAAAACACAAATTATGCAAAATGAATAATTTATCATTTATATCTAAAGTACCTATAACATATATTACATTATGTATATAAAGTATTTACATGTACATATAACCGGATGGTATTAATCCTAAATAATTCGATAACTCATTCTTTCGCAGTCTTATATGTAAGAAAAATAATATGCACATATAAATTGAATATCCGGTTTTATTAAACACGTAGCTATACCATTTTTTATATATCATATTAAACATTAATTTCTTTGATGATGTACTGATATTTAAGAAACAATGAATTTTCAGTTAAAATATCGATTATAGAGATTTTTTATAGATACTACTTTAAATTTAACACAGTAAATATAAATATAAATCCAATCGATAGAGGGTGATCTTTTAAGTTTGGTAATAAAATTTACCAATTTTAGTAACATCACTACAAATTTTATATTTATTAATACTACATAAAATATTTCATTAATAAAATTCTGTTTTGCCTGTTAAATCAATATGCATGAATAAGTTAACCTTATTACAATCTGCAATATTTAAACCCTTGTTCAACTTTATATTTGATAGAAAATGATCAGAAATTAATTAGACAACTTCCCTGAAATCATTATCCTTATAAATAGTTTTTTTGGTAGTCAATATATATATATATATATATATAATTTGTTATAGGTATAACTAGCTATACGCATACAACTTTAAATAAAACCTATATTATTTAATCTATAGATATTCAACCTTTCATTATTCCGTAGACACAAGGAGTTAACGGAAATCTATAAAATAATATCGGTCTTCCTTTAGCGCTTTTGGCTTTTTGTTTTCTGTGAATCAATTTTCCAGTTGAATACAATTGCTCGTCACAAATAGTTTAACCGGATTTAACTCGCTAAACAAGCTTTAAGACACCTTTTTATTCTAAGAATTCCTTATTTTATGTCTCATCTTATATTTTTTAACAAAATATAGTTTGCTCTCTTTTCTGACACAGTGGGAACTAATCGTTGAACTCCTGCCATTTTGAGAGGCTCACTATATTAATAATAAGACGTAAATACGTCCCGCTGCACACAAATTTATCTGTCTACATTCGTCGTTCTATAGTGCGGAAGTTATCATTCAAAACTGCCAAATATAATTTTAGAAATTCTTGAGGGATTGAATTTTACTATTCATTCATTTCATAATATTTGAACGACATATTTGACACAATACGTCACTATAGGTTACACTTTTTCAATATATCTATATTTTTATGAAACTGAATTTTATGTAAGAGCTGAACTTCAGAATACTTCAAAGAAAATCAAACTTACATGTCCTTTATATAATAATTATTTTCTAAATAAATCGAGACATCAAGTTGAAGCTTAAATATATATATATTAATTGAAAATATTTTTTTAAATATAAACTCCTGCATATCAAAATTTATATATCATGAGTAATTTTAACCAATATTATGTTTAAAATATATTACGAAGAAGTAGATAATCGTCATAATTAAGTTGGCAGTCATGTTGCCTCGTACCATTTCAATATTGTCATTTTAAATAACCAATCCAATGCTGTTGTTTCGAGATTTGATCACACGTTAATTTGTTTATGTAAATACTGTAATTGCAGTTATTGCAGTTATTAATTAAATTTTTAAATTCTTAAATATTAAAATATTAAAATATTAAAACACAAGATATTAAGAAAATATACTTTTCAAACTATTTGTTAATAGATTCAAAACAGTTATAAACAAAAAAATAAGAGACATTATTATTATGCCTTTCAAACATAAATATTAAATATATCTACGAAATTTTCCTTCTAAAAAAATGTATCTTTATGTATATTTCAAAAATTCAGACGAAGCGGAACATATTTAATTGAGTATCTACACAAAATCCATCAGGCAGACGGCACTCCGTGCTCCAAAACTTTAAGGATTTCCACCTTAACTCAAAGTGAATATCTATCCACATGCCTTCCTATTTACATTACATTTCTTTCGTATTTATTTATCGGCTGTTCTTTTTTCTCAGCCGTTTTATAACTATCGGCTTTGTTGTGCACTTTTATTGTTTTGACATCCTTTTCTAAATATTTCATTTCATCTTTTCTTCTTTTCTGGCATGTTGTTCACTCAGTACATTTGTTTTTTTACTCAATTGCTTTTGTACTTATCATCATTCTTTCTCATGCGTTAATATTTATGTCTTTTAACTTCTTTTTTGATTGAGAACGATCCATTTGCTTTATTCTTGTTTCTCTCTCTCTCTCTTGCTGTATTTCTCTTTTTATTTTGTTTTTAATTCCTAAGTTGTTCTTAGCAAATGCTTAATAACAATCTTATCATTAAAATTCATTATTGTTTTCATTATTCTATAAAATGACTTTACAATTTTATACGAGTATTTAATATAATGTTTCATTTTAAACAATACGCTAACATCTTTTTAATAGTTTAGTGTCACCTAATGAAATACATACAGATATGTGTAGAGAAATTTATATGAGTATATGTTATAAAGTTACAAATAATTTTAATTCATAAAGTTAGTACTATTCTGCTCAAAAAAATTGTATCGCAAATTCTTAAATTGCAGTTTCTAATATTAAAAAATATACATATTTTCAAGATTTTGATAAAATATTTAACTAAATTTAACTAAAACAACTTTAATATCAGCACAATATAAATTATATAAACTAAATATTTGTATATAATTACACATATATGCTCTTTATCTATTATAGCTAAAAAGTTATACCCACTTAGTATAATATTTATTATTTGTAGCTAATTTATCTGTATAAACAAACTCACAATAAAAGAATATTTTTATCATTTGGAAACGATAGGGAGAAGGGTGAGTATATTATTTTTAGAAGTTTTTTATATAAAGCCATAGCACTAAAAACAAATATTGTTCGCCAACATTTATCTTACATAATAAAACTCTCAGGGGATCAATTAGAATCTTCCAAAGTATATAATTCATCTTAAAATCTTCCCGACTACTCTGAAATAACTGAAAGTCGTTCCGACTTCAAAATGAGCTTATACTCCTAAAATAAAAGCTCTCTGGGGCCTAGAATGGGGATCATTGAAAAGATGGGCCAGTTTATCTAACTAGTAAAATTCAATATAATATTGTACCTTTAGGAATTTTTAGATGTATTATTTGCTTGCA
The DNA here is from genome assembly GCA_036023295.1 of Invenusta paracnida. NCBI lineage: Eukaryota > Metazoa > Platyhelminthes > Proseriata > Coelogynoporidae > Invenusta > Invenusta paracnida. The sequence continues at coordinate 5,010 of JAYRBW010094859.1, read as the reverse complement.
GAGAAATAAAACTGTGCAAGCATATAGTTAATTTTGTTAAGAAAATAATTTATAGCGTGCGAAAGAACGGGAATAATTAATCTTTGGTATATTCTGTTTTATTTCAATAATAAATATTTTTAAATTTTACGGATCATTTTATTATTTTGCGTACACATAATATATTCTAAATACTGATTACATCGTTACAGATAGTTTTGTATTTTATTGAAATTAAAACTAATCTTATATAATTTTAAATTTTAAATAATAATTTCAGTTAGTGTGAAAAAATGCTTTTATTTTATTATATCATTCTGCAAAATTATGTTTCTGTGATAAACCGGTGCACATTTCTAGATAATATTCAAACCTTAAAAACATAACTGAACATAAATTAAATAAATTCAGAATTATCGGTTACACGTGTATCTTTTCATATTTTTCCCTTTAAAAAATCAATAAAAAGAATTTCATACGTTTTAGAATACATCAGACGTCACGTACAGACTATTTTTTAAATCCACAATTATTTTCACTATCTATTCTATTTATCTAAACATTTTTATTTTGCATTTTATTGTGCTTACTGAATAACATAATTTTTTCCTTTATTAACTATCGATATATAACTACCAATAAAAATAAAAATATCTACATTTTTTAATGTTGTTGAAGATATGTTCGTTAAATAAACGCGTAATTTTTATCGTAACCACAGGGATTATGTTGAAATATACAAGAAGAGTATAATAGAATTGCTCCTGGTGGGTCTGTAAAAGCCATAAAAAGATACCCGTCTAATTTAAACTTCTCTCTATACAAGCATCCGGTCACACAAACAAAGGTAATCGCTTCGATTCTGACCACTTCACTGTTGCGGTATTTTGATGTAATGAATGAAAAGTATTTATAAATTCTCTAAAACTAAAAAACTTTTTGAAATAAAGAAAAAAAATTGAAGACAGAAAAATATGAATTTATCAATGTCTGTTACTATATAGAACCATATCATATATTTAAGAACATTGTAAATATGACTCATTTACAGTCAGTACCTACATAGAGAGACTGACATAAAGCGTACCGTATGGTGATAATATGCATCTAACATCACTCATGCGGACTTTAAATTAAGGGAAATAAATAAGTAGATTAGCTTTTTCAATGCGTGTGTACACATGCGTCTTCTATGCAATACCTACGTACATTTTAAAGATGAAAACCTTAAAGCAAACTCCGATAGCCACAGGGCTGACCATCACTGAGTTGTAGTCACCTCTGTAGAAACGATAATGAAAATAGAGAAAGAGAAAAACAAGACTCCAACATGAGAGTTTTTGAAAGAAATGCTATTATATGTTTATTTATATACATATAAGGCCAGACCGACTGCTATTCTGCGTATGCATTCGTTCATCAAAAGAATAAATTACGTCATTATTTAATAGAAAGGCCGAGAACCCATAACACAGCTGTCAAAGGGTTGTCCCTCACATATTGCTTCTAGTTCGCTTATACTCACCCTAGAGAAAGGAGCTGTAAGACTTACTCGTTTTGGACGAAAACATTAGACCAGCCAATGTTGAATCTACTGGATTATCTTTTTAAAGAACCCCCTTAAGCTAAATAACAGTTAACTCCCCACAGCCAACTATTTTTATTATATAATTATAAAACATATACCATACTTCTGGACGTTCAAATCTGTTTTTTTAATCATACGTATAAAATTTAAAATTTAAAAGTAAATATAACTATTTTTTAAAAAGTGCATAAAAATAAAATAGTTTCTTAATTTTGTCATTGTTTTGTTTATGATCGTTTTATTTTATTAAGCTTTTAAATAAATCAAACTTAAGATCAAGATTTTGAGTACTAAGAATGAAACAAACTCTTTTAATTTTATATATTATTATTTCATATTTTGAAAACAGAAAAACCTTTATTAGTAAGTTATGAATATTTGCCTTAAATTCATTGTTTGTATTATTAATAATAAATCTTGTCAAATAATATAAAAATGTTTGTGCTTATATCTCTGCAGTTTAATTTTCTGCTTCATACATACTGTATATTACTGGTATTGAAATTAGTCAGATCCGTTCTCCCAACTTCTGTCTTTTTGAAATATCCGGTATGGCTGATGTATCTAAATTACTACGAAGGAATATTATCTTTAGACATTAAATTGTATAACACGCTATATATTGTAGCCAATTTTTTAGGAACAATTTAGATTTTTGCGTAATTCTTAATAATTATTTTTAATGTATTTTTTTGACAAATGTATCAATAGATTTTCTGTTTTATCATATACAAAATTAAAGGGTTGATATGTGTACATATATTATAGATAACGGTCATTTAAAAAGAAATTAGTAATTAATATAAGCACATGAAGTTTCATTTCTTAAAAGACAGGTATGAAGCATAACATACTATTAGATGAATAGTTTTTATGCTTGAGATACGGAAAATAGTAATTTTGACAAAGAATTAGAATCTTACGCACAAAATATATTCCCTATAGCTCATGTATACTCCGTTTTTCTTTTTCTTTTTCTTCCTCTTCCTCATCCTCTTCCTATATACACCTAATCTAAACAATAAACTCCTCTTTTGGCTATGACGATATAGCTTAAATAAAAAGTGAAAAACGACATACGATATGTAATTGCCTTGGGATAATACAGTATTGGAAGGAGGTGCAAAAAATTTGCAAAACAATGGAATGAGCAATATACATCATTAGCAAAATGAAGAGTTTGCCCATTTTTCATCATTAGTTGTTAAATATATAAACGTTTTAAGCAAAATAACGAGCATAAAACTAAATTTAGTATTGGTTCGTTTCTGCACGCTTTTCTTGTAACTGTTGCCCGCCTATCTACATACTCGTATATACAATCTTATGTCTTACTGTATAATCTGTCCATTATTTAAATTAGCAAAAATTCTCCAATCTGTCTAAGAATATTATGTAGTATGTAATTAACATATGATTTTAAGATGCATACCCTATCAACGATTAATTATATATAGGATGGTATATATGTATATTATAATAAATTTGATATATTCCACTTGATCCCGATTTTAAAATTGTAACAAATGTTAGTAGTGTATTAATTTTATTTTATTATATTTACGTATAATATATATATTCATGTATTGGTTGCTATATAAATTGGACTATGCAGTTCTAAGAAAAAAATATGATTGTCTTTATAATTAGTTTGACGATGTATTATCTCTTTGTGCCAATGCATAAGGTATATTTTGTTCAATGTGCCAACAGTACTTATACGATGATCGACATCCCCTATTTTGCTTTATATATATATATATATATATATATTTATATAGGTATATGTTACCAACTTTTACGTATTGCTTGGAAACATTACCATATTATTTAAAGATGTAAACAAAAACATAAAATACAACTATTATTCTTAACCTTTTACATGTATGTACCATAATAAGGGAAAGTCATGTCGCAGATATATTTTTAATTTACATAATTCACATCTTTTTCAAATTTTTAAAAGTTGAAGAATTCACAAAATAAATGAATAATTTATTATTATTATAGTGATTTTTAACCATACAGTATATCGTATGGTAAACAAAATAAGAAAATGTTATTTTTAGTGTGAAATTACTGTTCTACATAAATATACAAATATTTATTTTTAAAGTTTTACATAACTTTACATTGACTGACATATAAGTTATACTTATGTCAAAGTATGTTGTTTTTTGCAACATAATAATATTATCTTCTATCAGTTAGAAACAAAGTAGTTTAATCAAATTATTTTTGTTAATATTGCAAACTAATAAACATATCAGATCAAACGGGTGATATATTTTTTTTACTTTGACGATTTCTATAATTTTGTAATACTTAATTCAAACTACTGCGTTTTGTCAGTTGTTTTTCAATAAACATTATTATTGTAATTATTATTATTATTAATAATAATATTAAAGCTATATTTCTCATTCATAGAGCATTTATAACAAACATTTTATAAAATATTATTATAAATTGAATATTCTTATCAGCATTTAAAATGTACCTATATATGTATATGATAAATACTTGAATGCTTGGGTTCTTTAACATTATTATTTATGCATATAGCAATAATTTAAAATATTCTGATATAAAGAAATACGTTTATTATATATTTATAGTGTGTACCTATTTTTTTCGAAATCTTAAAAAATTAATAAACAGGTTTATATATTAATGAAACTAAAATAGATTGATTTTTTTATTAAATACTTAAATACATACTATTAAATATTTTAAAGAATGTATATTGCAAACATATATAGTGTTAAATTTTTCTATCAGCTTATTATTATACCAGTAAAGATATAAAAATACGTATACTTAAGAATGATTAATACAACTAAACACCTGTATACTACATATTATATAGTAAAGTCTGTAATCTTGAGTGTATGTTTATTTTATACTGACAGCATATTTTTCTAAACATTCTAAGAGTTATGTTAAAAATTTCTTACGCAATAGTTTTACAACAGCTTGGTTTGACTAAACAGAATATAAACGAGGAAAACATACTTTATTTACTACATTTTGATTAAAGAATGTAAACAAATATCATTATGAACATTATAGGAAATTATTCTGTTAGAGCACATTTTTGCAATTTGTTTGCACTAAATGCATATTATATATAATATAAAACTTTATATAATGATATTGTATTTTCAACAAAAATGACAATCTTGGTACTATTTGATATATATTTTAAATTCTATTAATTCCAATTAAAAAATCATTTTGTTTTTATTTACATATTATGTTGACTTTTTTTAAATAATTTATATTATATATTACTATAATTTATTTATACTGAGATACATAAGACGAATAATGCAAAAATATATAGTGTTAAATTTTTCTATCAGTTTATTATTATACCAGTAAAGATATAAAAATACGTATACTTAAGAATGATTAATACAACTAAACACCTGTATACTACA
>JAYRBW010094848.1:0-20638 GCA_036023295.1 Invenusta paracnida | reverse complement strand
ATAGTATGGGAGACATACGTAGGCATATTAAATCGTTTGCATAATTTAATAAGTCATTCACCTATAGGTAAATACTTCATTATTTTTAAATATAATTTATGATGTAGGTATATATTAAAACAATCATAATAATCCTTTATTTATAATAACGTAAATATTTTATTGATATATGATATTAGATACAATAAAATTTACTTGAATATATTTATTATTGCATTTATAAAAAAACGCCTTATTTTTTGCCATTTGAAATACTTATAAATATATAATCAACAATCGTATTTCTCTAAAACTGTTTATAGATGCTATTATGTATATATGTAGCTATATTTTTAGGTATATAGACGGTCATTTGTCGAACCGTCGTATGAGGAAAATCAGAAATGTTTAGAAATTGAGTTTAAAAAAATCGGATTTTCCAATGACGATTAAATGCATCTAAAAATTATATATTGCGAAAATACTTACATCATCTTAAAGTATGTACATTTGACAATAATTTGGCTCACTTTATGTCAAAATATATTTCAGTTTATTATGGATAATCGAAGCTCAAACTTATTATAGTAAATTTTGTTTAGCTCATCTTTTATGCATTTGATTTGAGCCATTTTTGTCCAGTTTATGGTTTTTTGGTGTTCAGAAACTCGCTGTCGGAGCATACCGATATCTTGCGACATTCTCTTCCAGTCCAGAACATCAATTGTCGCGAGCTCTGTTATTGAGTATTGTTTCTTTCTGGATTAACGAATGATTGACATCATCTGAGCTGGAATACTTAGTTCTCCATGACGTTTTAAGGATTGTTCAATGCAGGAATTAACAGAATCGTTTTCATTCTGTCCGTGGTTTCTTACAAAAATGATCAAGCGAACAGTCTTAACAGATGACGATCTTTGAACGAAATATAACAACATTGCTGGGAGAATCAAATTTTTGTTCTGTCCACTGCATCCGTCACAGAACATATCCATGGTTTGAACAATACCGTGACTATCTATATCTTGCAGTTGCATATACAAACAGGTGGAAATTAGATGATGCGGTAGATGATTTAACACTCTAGAGTTTAGAGTTATAAGTTTATTCTCTGTCAATCTATTTATCAATTGATATATCAATGATGATATCAATGATAATATCGATTGATGATGTATCATTGATGACATCAATGCATATAATCTATTGAGGATAGATAGTATGTACCATTTATGTGTCTCACTATTAGTGAAAGCAAAACCAGTAAAATTAGATAGCATGCGTTTTACAAATAAAACTATATACTTAACAGGGCCATTGGATCGGGTCAGGCATGTGGGCTATTGCCCAACCCTTTATTCTATAGAGGACACCACATTTTTCAGGCAGCAATATATAATGTTAACACAAATATACATATATATATCAATGGAAATCCATGACAAATCAGACATTTAAAATAGTGACAGATTACTTAGCAATCAATATGATAATAATAACTCAGATAAATGAACTTTCGATGTCTGTATTGAATTAATGTACCTGGAGCATATATATTGATAAGCAAAATAATGGTGGATTCTAATGTATATAATTGAGTTACTTTAACTGTAGATGTTTTGACAAGCCCTACATATATTACAGTGGTGGGGAAGGGCACATAATCACACTTTGCCTGAATAGTTTAAAATTGCTTCCAAAGGTTCTGTATTATACAACAAACTATTTTCTCATAACTTTTTAATGCATTATCTGATTAGCAATTCCATTTGCAGGAATACAAATTAGAATGTTTTGTTATTAAATCCATCCAATATTGAAAAATTGTCTCATACGATGGTTCAACAAATGACCATCAATATAACCCAAATGATAAATTTTACCTAATACTTCTTTTATAATTATTCATGTTTTAGTTGGTATGTGCTTGTCACGTCAAAAAGGACATGACTTTTTTAAACAAAACTTGTTTTTAAAAAGTGCTCTGTTAGTTGAATTTTAATTATTATTTTTGTCAATATTGCTGGTGTAGAATGTTTAGAAACAATATTGATTAAAAAACTGTTTAATTTCATATTAATTATAAAAATATTAATTTTTTCTGAGATACTGTTTTGTTTGCTTGTTATGTTCACTTGTCACAAAAAATACAAATATAGTATAAATTGTTTTAAACATATTTTATATAATAATTAACAACAGACAGTATACAAATATGTGGGCATAGATATACATATAGCATATAATTAACGCAAATTATGTTATTGTTTAATAAATTCAAACAAAGGGATTAGTTTTAAATTGTATGTGATTTTAACAAAAAATGATTAGTTTTTGTTCATGGATTTTTTTAAACTCCGTGGTGGTTTTCCACAACAAGTCATCTTCAACAATGATGAAGTTCAGTTCTTTATTTGGGCCTGGCTTCAAAAAATGTACCAGGATAGCATCATCTTGTACTACCAATACTTGGCACAAAAATTTATCAACATGACCTGAGAATTCACCTTCAATGGCTATCGTTCCAAAATCTTCTGGTTGAATTATGATATGGTTATCAGGTGTGTCATAGTCCTCCAGATTGATCACCTGAGCAGTTTCCATTGCCGGTTGAATTGAGGTCCATGAGGTATCCTCCAGGTTGATCAACTGAGCAGTCTCAATTGCCAGTGTTTTATCTTGTGTTGGCATAACACTAGCAGTGAAGCTGGATTCCTCAAAACGCCAATAGTGAGTTGACATAATCACTGGTACAGCTACTGCATTTACCAGAAGTGATTGCAATTGTTCTTTCCCAGCATCGATGTTGTTACAAACAATTGTCTGGATAGTAGAATTTCGGTTGTTGAGGGAATTTTGCAAATTCCTTGTGATGGCTGGTATGTCACGAATTTGGAGTAGGACACTTTGATATCAGTGTGTTCTTTGTTGAACATGCTGTGAACTTGAAACACAAAATTGTAAAATTATATCAGTTGCATAACCAAGATATTTTGATGGGGGGAGGGGGTCAAACTATAGTAAAAAGTAAACATATCTGAACAGATATTGAGAAAAATTAAATATTGATAATATGCAACAATTGGACAATGAACAAAATATATTGATATGATATAGCCTAGCTCATAAAGTAATACATAGAGTATTGACTCTTATTGATTTCATATGCATTGCATTGTAAATCTTCATCATTATAAAATAGTTTTATTTTAATAAATTTGATGTAAAAGGGTAGATTAGAAGTAGTGTTAAATATTTTTATTAAATTCATTTTAAGAGCAAAATATACACATTCATACAGTTCTAACATACATAAGTTGTCTGTAATATATAATTCATTGCCTTTGTACCTAAAACTGTTTTACTGCACAAACGATTTAATTGTTGTGAATTTTCGAAAAATATTTTGCAAAAATTTCTGGGTAGACGAGAAGTAGTATAAAACTGCATAAAGAATCAATAAGAGTCGTTTCTCTATGTGTACTCTATGGCCTAGCTTACCTCTTTAAGAGTAAAAGACAAGTTTCTTTTTTGCAGCTTTTTCTTGTCCCCATTGGAATGTATAATGTTCACATCTCTGATGCCAGGAGCCATTCTACTGATATTATCTCAAAGGAAAAACATGGTGATTGCGGCAGGTGGAGGGATCATACCAATCGAATGGGCCAGACCTCTTTCTTTTTCTGTGGAGATGATGAAAGCCCTTTGGTTACACATGCAACAGCTTTCATTTTCGTTGATTTGGCTGAGTAACTAGTTAAATGTATCTAAAATATCTGAGTCTGGATCATTCTTTTTCATTTGACTTTGATATAATGCAGTAGGTCTCTTTGTATCAATGCATGATTTCAATAGCTTTGTTGGGTTGTTTTTAATTTTAACACTGTATGCTTTGTGTCTCTTTCTTTACTTTTAAATTCGTCAGAATTCTTCATTTTTGCCCTGTAGGCCTTTGCTCTTTGTGTTTCTGACGATGGCATCTTTTCTAGATCTGTCTGTTCTAACTATATCATATCCTTTGATCGTAGGTTGTTTGTCTTTTGCTCAGTTTTGTTTCTTGTATAACTCCTATGTCTATGTTTTCTTTTTCAGGTAGTATCTCCAATTTGGGTATTTTAGACTGTTTGTGTAGGTGATTGCAGTTCCATTGCAGGAATCGAAGGTTTTCTGGGTCGCATTTTGTGTTGCATATACCCATCATGTTGTTTCTTTTTGTTTCCTTGGTCATTTTGCAATTGTCCTCATCCATACAATGTTTGCATCTCCAGCTATTCAAGTGTCTTATTTTGATTATCTGCGCCCTGCTAGAGATGCCTGTACATTTCTGGTGTATTCTTTTCTTGCATTTGTTGCATTTCATTCCTGTACTACATACATCCATCTATTGCATTCTTGGCATGTTGCATTTTCTTTGGTGTTCACTTGTGGGTTGTCATTGGTTTCTTGTGTGTTTTGATTTAGATTGATTGTTGGATTTGGATTTGTACAGTTTATACATTTCGAATTTTTGTTTCTTTCTCTTCTGTACCTGTTGATCCCGCTGTATTTGGAATGTACTATGTTGGTGCATTCTATACATTGTGTTGGGTTTGTTCCTCTTATGATCTTGGTCCTACATTGACTACAAGTTTGGGGTTCTCTGGGTCCTGGTTTGAGTATTCTCCAGAGGTAGGTAGCCGGATGTAGCCCTGGAACCCAAAAACACCATTGGTTGTGTTTTGCTTCTTCTCATCTGTGTTTGTCCTACTTTTGTATCTGTGAAGAGTGATGTAGTCTCATGCACCATTTTTGGGGGATTGTGCAACTCCCCTCTTCTCTGACATTGCAGCACACCACAGGAAGGTGGGAGGACTCGTGCTGTTGTAATTGAATTTTTCTTCATTTCCATTAAAGTGTGGTTTTAATAACATCATTTGTTTTTAACACATTTAGCTGATAATCTGAGTGTTGAATATTTGGTCATTACATTTTTTAAATGAAGAAAATATTTTCTATTACCTGCAAATAAAAAAATTATTGTACAACTTAATGTTATATATTTATATTTGAAATTTCATAAATATAAATGATTTGATTAAACATTTATTCTTACTAATGTAGGAACACCTCTTTATTTGTTAGGTGTGGAGTAAAAATAAGGCATATTTTATAAATATTTTTGATGCAATTGTATACATGGCTAATAGTTACAAACTATAATAAACAATTTTTGTTGAACATTTTTTATAAAGTATTTTTAGTTGCATAAAACGTTATAGATATATTATGCTCTGTAGCACAATATTACTCCATCCCCAAAACATTTTCTAGTCTGCTATTAAGCAGACTTATAATTGGCATTATTGAATGATATTAATGAATGATTCATGCTGTTGAACTCACACAATAACTTCAGACAAGTTATGTAACACATCTATTTTGTTTTATGTAAAGAAAATTTGACTTCATAAAACGTATGCCATAAAATAAACTTGTTATGGTTCATAACCGCCAGTCCTTTAGTATTTTTTTCTTTATATCCATAAAACGTGTCAAGCAAGAAATAAAATATTAAGTTTTGGAAATTTTTTGTTAGTCACTTCATCCTAGTTAATCCTTCACTTCACTAGTTAATCCTCCATCACTTCATGGATTTTTAAATTATATGATTAAAACTATTTACTATTTTTAAAGCCAATTTCACCCACCATTTTATTTATAAATTTGATTCTGCTATACATATCTTTCATAATTCTCCAAAAATGAAATACTGTTTTTGGTTTACATTAACATGCTATTTAGAATTTTTTACATGAACATCTGGTGTGAATTAATTTTATTATGCAGTGATACGAATATATCCATTTTGAAGCAATCTGTTGGGATTATCCTGCGCCTTAAAGGTAATATTTTTTTATTTAGAACATTATTATTAACCCAAATATGAAATTAAAATCTAATAACAACATTTTAAAACTTTATTCAATTCATAAAACATGTATTTAAACAATATTCCACAACATTATTTAAAATCTTTACATCTGTATTTTTGTTTTCATTAATTCTAAACATATTTTAAATAGTTAAATATGCATGTTTAACAAAAGTTTATATGTTGTTTATTTATTTTATTTACACATTTAAAATCACACAGCTATTTTTTACAATGATATATCTATATATTATACATTGATACAATTAGAGCTTAAATAGTATAATCATTTAAAACTTCTGTATTATTTTAATTATTAAATATTGATATAGGTGTTTTGATGCAAACCTTGAACCAGATATTAAGGACTTTAATTTTTAAAGATGTTTTTATATGAGTTATATATTATAAGTTAAAAAACATGGCTATAAAGTTTAATCTTACTCGAATATACTCAGTTCAATCTAATTAACATATATATACAGAGTGCCTGAAAGTATCCGTGCAGTGAAAATGTTTTATTTCCATTTTTATTTACAAGTTTTATTTACAAACTATACTATACAAACTAAGTAATGCAATGTTTCGCTCATTAACTGACTGACTGGTCACACATAATATTCTTCTCATTTAATATTGATCACTGCACAGCAACTTTTTTGGACACCCTGTATAAAAATAATTAGTAATAAAATAAAAATATATTTTTTATCAGAACAATCAGTTCTGTTTTGTGATAGATATTTTTCCCGAATCATTATTGGGTTGTTCATTTCTACATAATAGCAAATTACATTTTTATTACCAAGATTTCATAAATTGGGAAATGTGTCTTATTATCTTTTAATCCACTTGTTCTAAAGGTGTATATATGAATATATTATATATCCAAATTATTACATACATTAAACTTTGAATCCATTGAACCATTGGTGTTATGGCTTTTTAGAACAGCAATGAAAGACAAATACATTAATATAAATTTTGAAATCCTGTTCACTATTTTTTAATATATGAAATAATTCAAAATATTAAATGTTAATTGAAGAAAACGAAAACGAAAATGAAAACATTAAAATATGTGTATTTCATTTGACACCATAACTATGTTTTTTTTTCAGAGTTCTGTTCTCTCATTTGAAAAATGGACCCTAATCTTAATGGATTTTTACCTTCAGGTTTTATTCAAAATACCCCAGTTGTTTCCAACTCTGGTTTTTTAGAAACGAAACCAAAGAAAGTATTGCTGACATCTCAACCAGCAAGTTCAGTGCAAACATCAATAGCTGGTGGATTTATGTCATCTTCAAATACTCAATCAAAATCATTACTTGAGCAACAACAAATGCAGCAACAATCGTCTACAACAAAAACAACGAAAACTTTACTTTCTACACCTGATGATTCAGTAAAACCCAAACAAGCTGGAAAGACTTTACTTGGTGCAGCACCGCTTAAAAAACCAGATACTTCAGTGTCTAACTTAGAATTACAACAACGTCAACAAGCTGCCACATTCACTGCACCAAATATTCTAAATCCAGCACCAACTCCACAGCCATCATACTTTCCATACACCTCTCAATCAAACTTCATGCGACCACCAGCCTCACAACCTCCGCCTTCTTTTTATTCACAAGGACCACCACGATTTTATCCTCCTGCACCGATGCCATTTCTAACTACTGGACCTCCCCCGCCACTTCATTTTATGCCTACTCCGCCAACAATGTTTCTGCAGCAACCACAATTGTCGTCAGCTCCTGTTTCAGTTGAAGCTACCAGTCATACAACAAGTATGCCATTTGTTCAAAAGATACTGCATTTGAATCAGGCAGTAACCTCACCGGCATTGCCGCCCCCATCTGATAAACCTTTGTTTCCTGCAAAGCAACAGCCAGAAAAACCTGCGTCATCTACAAATGTGACACCACAAAATTCTACACCTACTACTGCAGTTTCTAAATCTGAAAATATTATTACAAATATGGTAAACGTACATAGTGTATTTTCTACTGTTCAACCTCCCAAGGATACCCCAACATCATCAGTAACGGCGCCACCAGTTCGCTATATTTCAACTTTGAGTTCTACTACAACAACTACGCCTTCTTCTACATCAGTAACATCAACCAAATCTGCCATGGCTGCTGTTACATCTTCAACTAATTGTATGACATTTCCTTCAGCAGCAGCGATTTTAAGTAAGGACTTTAAAGAAAGTAAGCCTACTAACGAAGAAAACGTTAAAACTACAGTATCTACTTTAAGTGCATCTACTTCATTCTATAATTCTAATGAAACGAAACCGGTGACTGCAAACAAGATAACTATTTCACTATCATCATCAAAAGATCAATCTTCCACCAAACTACCTGAATCGAAAGTGGAGTCGCCAATAGAAATGGCACAACGAAAATTTAAAGCTATCATTGATGAGGAGGAAGAGTTTGAAGCTTCCTGTAAAGATTGGATGAAACAATACCACTCTTGGTTAAAAGAAAACGAAAGTATGTGTAATTTCCTATGATGTTATTTCAATAATTTAATTAATTGTAATTTTTCTTGATATCTTTGCAAATATGGATTCATTTTTTGTGTAGTTTTACTTTATTTATTTATTAATTTAAATTTGACTTGTGCTTATATATATATTTATAAGAGATACTTCTTGCATTAATTATGTTGATGCATTTTTATAATAATATTTTGATTTATTATAGATCATCCCAATAAGAAGCAATTTTACGAGTATAAAAAAGAATGGACTAACTACATTGAAAAAATGCAGAAAAAGCGAACTGAAATAGGTTTAAGGAAAACTACATTTAAAGAGGAATTATGTAAACTCATAGGTAAGTTATAATCATAGTTAGCCAACCGATTTATAAAATTTTTTTATTTTAAATTAATGAATACTTGTATATTTATAGCCGCTCAAAAAAAGGCCCATTTGGAGGAAAGCAAAAAATTTGAGGTGCGGTTTCTTTGTTTCGTATGTATGTAAATTTTTCAAATTTTCAATTTTAATTATTTAAAAAATTTCAGCCAACTGAGGATCAAGTTCTCCAATTGAAGAAAAAAGCAGAAGAAATGAGAAACTTATACAAGCAGAAGGAACAAGTTCAAAAACTTCAACAATCTATCAAGATTAACATACCCTCTCAAATGAAAACTGTTAGTAATTTCAGTATTAAACAAATATTTTAACTACGTTTTTATTTATGGCATTTCTTATGTTTTATAATTAGTTCGTTTTGATTTGTTTTCAAATACTTTATTCTTCCATTCCAATTGCAGCAAAATGTTTCGTATTAATACTATAAACATAAAAATAAATTCACCGATTACAACGTAGATTTTATTTACGTTTTCGTTTAGTGAATTTCTTTTTGTTAATACATTTTATTTAAATACATTATTATTATTAAACATTCATTTAATTGAAACATTTTAATTGCGTTTTCATTTAGATACTTTCTTCTCTTTTATGATTAGTTCATTTATATTTGTAGATATATTATAATTGCTCATTTTTTACATCCGATTTCAACTGCAGCAAACTATTTCGTATTGATTTATAATGATAAAAATAATACAAGGATGTAGATTTCCTCCTTCATTGATTAAATGTCAAAATATTTTATTAACATTATTTTATTAATTTTTAATGTTTATTATTTTCTTTATCTAGCTTAAAACAAATGATGATGCCAAGCGTAAGTCTTATCGAGGCCGTAAAACTTCCGGTAGCAGTTCATCAAGCTCTGCTTCGAGCTCACCAAGGTCACGCTCTAGGTCGAAACGTCGCTCTCGTTCAAAAAGTAGATCACGTTCCCCAGTAACTCGGCATTCTCGCGACCGACGTCGGAGTAGATCTCGTAACCGCGAACAAAACTGGAATCGGGATCGATATAATTATAATCGGCGGTCTTATGAACGCTCATCTGACAGGTCTTATCGAGATCACGAAAAGAGTGACCGATGGGGGTAAGTTTGCTCAATTTGATTATGATCTACGTCATTGTTATTGATCAACTTTTCATTATTGAAGTTATAAAAGAACACAGAATTGCATCATAGAAATATTATGTATTAATGAGGGACAGAAACTGAAATATTATTATAATAGTATCATTTTTTATAATATTTTTTTAGATATTTATTAATATTATTACTTATTTAATAGCACCAATCCTTCATTTATTTTAAAATGTTAATATGTTATACAATACTTAAATGAAGATAATATTTATAAAAGATTTATTTTTAAATGTTAATATGTTATACAATACTTAACTGAAGATAATATTTATAAAAGATTATTTATATTTATTATTATTTTTATATACATATGTATTGTTAGCGTAAAGTCCATTTATTACACTAACCTTATTCAAACTAAAATACACAGAGGTGGAATATTCAGTAATTCATACAGAACAGAAACTATAAGCTTACAAAACAATTACAAGTTAGGTATTTAAAAAAATATAAATATGCAAAATGTTGTGCTGTTTGGAAAAATATTGTCAAAATGCTTCATGCTTTTATTTAATATCATTATAATGTATTTAGTATAGTACAGCTAAATTAGACGATATCTTTTGTTTCTTCAGTGGTGGTGAAGAATATGAATATCCCGAATATGAGCCCGAGAAACCGGCACCTAACACTGGAGCGTCTGAGGTAATCGATTACGGCCATGGTAGAGTGTTAGGGACACGTTTCGTACCTGGTGCTGCAATTTCTAACGTTGAAACCTGGCAGCCTGAACCAAAACCTGAACCAAAACGTGAGCCTAGTCAAAGTATGGACTACAGTTACGTCGAAGATTACAGCTATAACACAGGAGCTTACTATCAGCCTAGACCACGTCCACCTCGACCTCCTATGCACCCAGGAATGCAGCACCCACACCCCCAACCTCGAGGCTATCCCAGATTTGGACCCAATGGAGTTCCCTTACGAAGACCGCCTCCACCGCAACATTTTGGAGTTCCTCGGCACCGCATGCCACCGCCTCAACATTGGCATGACCCCTCCTGGGGTCCTAGACCCAGAGGTCCACCCAGACCTCCCCCACCAATGCATCATCCTGGAGCAGGGGGCCCTCGCCGTTTTCCTCCTCCCGCGTACAGTCATGAACACGAGTATGCAGAAGAGGGTTACGCAGAGTATGCACGCCCGCCACCTGCTGATCCAAGGGCTGCACCTCCATTTCCACCAAGAATGCGCCAACCATTCCCGCCTGTACACGAGGAAGAGCTCTACTATGAGGAGGAAGCAGAAGAGGATCATCAAGAGCTTCACACTTACCATCCACCACCGCCGCCAGAACCTCATTGTCGAGGCCCTGAGTATTTTGAGCCCAGGCCTCGACCTCCAAGACCAGGAGGCCCCTTCCAACCTAGACCGCCGGGATTTGATGGAGGTCACCACGGCTTACCTCCAAGGGGTCCCCCTGCGCCTGCGTTTTCGAGGCCACTGGGGGAACTTGGGCCACATTCTTTCAGTCATCCTGCGCCACCACCAACCCCAGTCCAGTTTGAGGTTGTGCCCATTGACTCACTGTTGAAACTTCCCCGCCGCGAAAACCGACCTAATAAAATTCTCGTTATAATGCGTGGTTTACCGGGATCTGGAAAAACTATGCTCAGTAAACTTATCAAAGTAAATTTCAAAGTTTGAATATTTTAATTTATTAAGTGTTGTATCTATTTTGTAGATTTTAAACGTATCCTTATCTATATTACCATATATATTTGTTTAAAAGAATTATATTTCAATTGTCACTAACATTTCGCTATTATATTGTACATTTAAATAAGAAGTTTTTCTAGACTATAAAAATCTTTTATAATTTTTTATTAAAAAATATCAAAGTCCTAAATGTATGATAATTACGTGTTTCGCAACTAATGCACTAATTAATAGTTCTTCACCTATATTTAAATTCTTTAATATATACCTAGGTACGTGAATGTGTCAGTTGTGGGATATAACTGGATATAATTATATGCATTCATTTAAACTGTCTAAATAATTCTGTCCTTATACCTATTGTATAAATAAAAAAACTACTATTAATTTATTATATCTATTATATAATAATACAACGGAACTTTGAGCCATTAATCAAATCATGACTATTTCGTGCTCTTAGTCTGTTTGTTAATATTAACATCTATATTGTATGCTAATAACATGTCTATCAATAATAATAATAAAACGAGTATTAACTTTTTTTAAATACGTGTATTACTGCTGATGACCAAATGCCCTGACAGCCAATAGCCACGGACTGATAGAAAAGTATAAATAGTGTTATATATAATATGTAGAAAACTATATTTAAAAGTGTTAATAAAAATGAAAACGTAACTATTGCATGTTAAATGATATTATTGCGCCAATTAGTCCTGTCCGTTTTGCCTCCATCGTTTGACGACCTGCATATTTTGCCACCTGTAGTAATAAATGTACTCGTATATTTGAAAGTTATATTTATGTTAGATTTTCTGGAAAATAATTTGGTGTCTCTTAGAATTTACTCTTTACCATTCCTTATACTTTTATTGACAACAGGAAAAAGAAGTTAAAATGGGTGCCAGTGCTCCGCGGATTCTTTGCTTGGACGATTTCTTTACTGTTGATGGAGTTTACGAGTACGAACCAGAACACAAGAATCTCTACGAGGCAAACTTGTTGAAGGCATTTAAACGTCAGGTTGATCTCGGTTACTTCTCATTTATTATCCTTGATTGTGTTAATGATAACAATCCAAGCTTCCAACAGTTTATGGTATATGGAAAAATGAAAGGATATACGGTGAGTACCCGCAAACATGCTTCATTTCGAACAAATATAAATGTGAAACTTGCAATTTTGCTTATTTTATTGTATTGTGTTTCGTACACATAATAATCGCATTTTAAATATATATAAAAATGTTGCATTTTATTCTAAACCATTAATATAACTTGAAGGGCACTAAGTTTTAACATTATGCTTTCAAAAACATTTCATGTGCATATTATATTTTGCAGGTCTATTTTCTGGAACTTGATGTTGATCCTTGGACGTGTTACCATCGTAATCTCCATGGTTATTCTTTGGAAGATATTCAAGAGGTAATCTGATTTTTTTTATATAAAGGGATAAAGTTAAATACTATCATTTTATCCACTTTTACTCATTAATTTTCATATATGGTTAAACCACATAGAAGCATGCATTAAAATTGTTGCGAACAATATTTTTAAATAATATTAACTTATCCAACTTCTTAAATTAAATTGGTTTTTCACCATTTATCTTGTACCTGCACATAGCATTACACTTCCACAAAATAATTTTTGAAGTATTTTCAGCCTATGTCAGAATAGATTTTTAACTCCAAATAAAAAATTGTTTCTTTTATACGGTTTTTTCATAATTACCCAGTAAATTTTAGCAAACGTATATGCTTTCTAATCAAAAAGTTGAATTTATCTTTAAAACACAGCATTTAATATTAATATTAATATGTCAATTACAATTAATTTAGTTAAGATGTTCAAAGCGGACTCCATTAACTTGTACTTACAGTAATTCTCAAGTCGCAAATTACAGAATGACAAGTTTTCTTGTCATTTACTAGATAATTATGAACAAATTAAGGATTATGTCCATTTGTATCAATTATGAACAACCCTGTATATATTTTTAGTCAAACGTATAATTGGTAAATTGATATAAATGGTATATTTATTATTCCTTAGATCAAAAGACGTTGGGAGCCCATTGATACACCTTATTTGAAACTCGATGCAACTAGTCTTCTACAAGAAATTAGCATTAATGAGGTTTGTTTTAACTTAATTCGCATAATATCAAACCTGTTATAGCTGCCTTTGTTACTATTGATAAACATAATTACTTTTAATCATAGAGAATTATATACGGTAAGTACCATAAAGAATGCGATAATTATCAAATTATATTTTTTAGTATAAACAATGGGTTGTTATTTGCTCATAGATTTTGAGTAAAATTCCCTTTCATAGGAATTTTTCTAACGCTGTATTAATCGACTATATTCCAAATATAGACATCCAAAGATGCGTGAATTTAAATTTTCATTGAGGCACGTAGTTTTCTAGTATATACACTAACGAGATCACTATTGTATATAAGGACCACTGAAATTTGTCATAATAATTCTACTTCTTCTTCTAAATATTTTTTTCAATAATTTATACTTATTGGTTTCATTTGTTATCGACACGCATTTCTCTTATTTAAGCATAAATAATAAATCACTTTATAATTACAATATTTCACATAATTAATCATTGATGAATCTACGGTAAAATACTACCTATAAAGGGGTTAAAAGCTTTATGAAGTTAATACTAGAAATTATGGTTATACAAACGATGAAACTTTCCACACATTTGAATCGAGAGTAGTATAAACATTTATTTAAAAAATTCTAATATATTACTTATTTTCATAAAACATGTTTTTTATAGATTGACCATTATAAATATTTAAGAGATTAAAACATAGAATAATAATTTATTATCTATGGAATAAAAATCTTTTAATAATCTTAAATATTACTGCTTGTCAATTTGTTATGAAGGTTGAAATGGAGGATGAAGATTATTCTGAAGATGCTAATTGCCCCGCCGAGGAAGGCTTTGAGGGAGAGGAGGAAGACGTTGGACTGTACAATGGTCTTGTAGCCAGCAAATGGGATCTGGAGGCGATGGAGGACAAGATGGGTAAGGGAGAAGAAACAACAAATACCATTATTTTACGAATTAGTAACTAATTATTTGCTTCAATATTATATTTAATTAAACACATAAATACAATCATTGAATATTATTACAAATATTATGATGTAAATATTCATATCAGTCGGTAGATTATTTATGGAATAGTTTATGTGGTAAATAATCTAAAATTACTATTTGAAAAGTTAGAGAATCCGTTTTATATTAGATTATGCGTATTCAACAGTTGGAAATATATATTTAGTTTGAAAAGCTTCGTTAAGTAGTGCATTGCAATTGGACTAAAGTTTCATCAGAAGAAATTTGAGAAATTTTAATTAGTATTAATTTATTATAAGTATTTTAATAATCGAAGTCTTCACATACTAATTGTGAAGGTTGTTATTATTATGTTTGTTACTGATGATGATTTCTTACTATATTTACTATAATTTACTATATTTACTTACTATTGTTTTGGTTTTACTCTAATAAAATTCTTTATACTGTTTTTATTATTATAGTTTTTTACAGTGTTAGTTTTGTTACATACATATCCTTGTTTATTTGTGTGTAGTTCGCTTGGATGGTTTAACAAAGAGGCCCCATAAGGAAGAATCTCCACAAGGAATTGCTGAATATTTACAGCTCGATTTGAACCCTGCCGTAAATGATAGACCCGGACAGAAAAGGGTAAGTTTTTCACAATTTAGGTTCGTGTCTTGTAATTTGTTTTTGCTCAGATTAATTCGCGTTGAATTTAAGATTATAATTAATATTCAACTTGAAATTTTTAATATGTTAACAAATTTATACCAAAGTACAATAATATGTGGAAAGCACTTTTTAGCTACTAATAATTTGAGTTAGTTATTGAGAAAAAAATAAGTATTGTTAAAAATTGTGATTATTAATATTGAATAATTTTTCAATTTTCTATAATGTTTTTAATTCTTCAAAAAATAATTTTGTTTACTTAAATAGTTTACCCCTATAAAATATTTCTATTGTAATATTAGTTCTACGAGTACATGTGCTATTATTACATCATATGTAATTCCGTGTATTATTTAAACAAAACTAAATAGTGTTTATTTTGTCTTTGCCTTGTTTATATACATATTTTCAAACTAGAGTGGTTGATATTGTTGTTAAATGTATAATTTGCTTTATGTCCGTGTTTATTTCGTTTACAGTCTACTAGTTCTTCACATTTAGCTGGCAAACGAACTTTATTATTAAAATTTCGATGCATTGACTACCGTAATATTGGTTTCATATATTGACATTTAACAGCTACATTTTAAAATTCATTATTTTCATTGATAAAGTCGCTAATCCTTTTATTTGATTTGTTTATATGTAAATGATTAATTTCTATAGTAAATCTTATACAATTGTAAAATGTTTCTGTACTCAAAATCAATTATGATAATTGCTGCAAGTATTAATAAAAAATCATGAACCAATATTTTGAGTAACAACTCTTTTCTGTGGTTAATACAAGAATTATAAATTTGCATATATTTCTATGTTTTACCAATTTTTTTAAACATTTGTTTTTGTTTTTGTGTATTTTGTATGATATTCTGAAAATGTAAACTACATATATACATTTAAATCTATTATAGTGTTTTTTTAAGAATATTTAATACTATAATTTTCAATCATTCGAAAAATTATCATTCCATGATATCTTCAATTGAAATCTGCAACCTGTTAAATATATTGCTGAAATATTTTGCTTAAGTATTTTGCATTCAAAGTTATTACTTATCTAATTTGTTTGCTTTGTATTAAGACTTGGTATATTAATGTTCGGCATTACAGATTTATAGTTTTAATATTTACCTTTGAATCTTTCTTACTTCTATTATAGTATTGCTGAAAAATTATACACAATATATATTTATATTGTATGACATATATACGTAGTACATATTTTTTTAGTTATTACTTAAAATTTGTTTATTGTAGTTATATCTCGTGTATTAATAAATAGATGCATATCGAAATACATAATATATGTATAATGCAAATTGAATTATTACTTTATATTTATTCCTTTTAAGAGTTAATATGTATCATAGTATTTATGGTATTTTAATTGAAGTATATACCTGGTTATGAATCATTTTTATTTCCATAATTTAGGTTAGAAATATATTTTACTTAAATTGTGTAGTGTGTAACATAATGTTCAGGCTATTTAAAAATGTTTTTATTGGTTTTCTGCAAGACCGTAACACATTTTTTCTCATGATTTGATTTAATCGTTGTAGTTTTCTTGTGATCATTAATACTTTTTCATAGTTAGTTGAATTGTTTGTGATATAAGCAACTAATCATACCATTATGAAAAATAATTTGTATAATAAATAAATTGTAAAATAAAGATATAATTGAACAATCATGTCTTTAAAATCCTATATTTTACAATCAATATATAATTGTCTAAAATTGTAATAAAGTTAATATTGCTTATTATATTTATACATCCAAGTTTGTAATATTTACACTACTTATTCATTTCTAAATAATTTAATTGTTATATTCTGTTAACAATATTTATATTTTCAATTTATTTAATATAAAAATATAAATTATATACATAAACACTTGTCTAATGGACATTTTTGTAAAGATCAATAAAAATTGCTCTTTGCAGACAAATGGTTTATCTTAAATAAAGGATTTGAAACATTATAAGGATTTATTCATTGCGTTAATGGTTTTTCAAATATTAATTATTATTTCAATGTTTAGTGAACTTGTTTAGTATTTTTTTTTAAATAATCAACTTATTTATATAAATGTTTATTCCAACTTAGTAAAACGTAGAAGTGGATTAACATTTTTTTAACAATAATCTACATTTGCATTAACATTCTATGTGTAATTACTTATGAATCTACTAGTAAAATTTTTGTAAATTGTATTAATGTTTTAGTAGACAGTTGAAACCGATATTATACATTTATTGCTTTGATTACAGGACAAAAGTTTTCAGGAATTCTCACGTATTTTCTTAAATTTTCTTAAATAATATAATTTCCATTTATTAATAATTGGGGCTTTGTAAGGCAATATGATAATAAAATCTTTCCTATTAATATTGTTTTCACATATATAGTTAAGATTGTTTTACTTACTATATTCTAATTGCAAATTTGAAAATTTGGTAATTAAATATATAATTCAGTTAAATTATATAACATATTGTAAACATGCGTGTTGTGGTCCTGCACATATATGTAAATTGAACATATTGATGAATATTTGTTATTTGGATTCAGACGCATAATTCAAAATATATTAAATTATATAAATCCATAAAATCTTGAAACAAAAGTTTTAATTATATTTGATAACAAACAAACAAATTAATTATACTTTTATTTATTTTTAGATTATAGGTACATACTATAAATTTATTACTACTACAATTTATTGAACATACATTTTATTTGCAATTATTTCGATTTAAGAGTACGGTCATTGTTTTATTATACAAATTTAGTTACAATTAACTTTTATCTGTATAAAAACAGTATTATATTCTATTATATTCTATTTAAAAATAAAATATGTACATGCATAATAGCATTCTGTTTCATTATTGTCCTTTTACACATTACTTATACTAATAATTTATATTTTATTTGTATATTTTTAGGTATCTTAATTTTATGTATTATCATTATTTTAATATAGTCTTGTGATATGATAAAACTGAAATTATCTTTATCCCATGGTTAGTAGACTACAACATTTAAATATAACCCAAATATAATTGAAACTATCTTAAAATTATTATGAAGATCTTTTCATTGAATACCCATTAAATTCGTAGGAATAGTTGTTACCAAACAATTAAACTTACAATTATGGATATTTGGTATCTATTTCTAAAATCAAACTTATATGCCAGTATTTATGTATACAAGTATATTCAAATTATAACAAATTTGAAACGTTAAAAAATATTATTACTAATATATATAATGACTCAAAATCAGTGTAAAATAACTAAATAATGGTTAATTTTCTAGAAAGTTGGCTATTTCTGTCAATAAATTAAACTGCTTAATTTAATAATAATCAATAAATACGCATAACATCAATCGGGAAATGTTTTTATAATTAATTTATATAATTTCATATTCATTTGGTATTACATACTCTCACAGAGTAATTAAACAATACTCTATTATATTCTATAATTCTTGAAACCGTTTTATTTGACACTTTATTAACTAAAGTTATATATAGACATTGTCCCTATATTATTGTACAATGTAACATATCTAAGTATTTGCTCACCCTAAAAACGCTTGCATTCGGACAATATTAATGCGCTCATGAAATCTAGGTTTTGTGTGTATATTTCATTTTAAACTTTATAAGTCATAAATCGATAAGATGAAGTATGTCTTAATATGACGATTTTATTGTTTTCATCATTAACGAAAATACTTAAATTGTTTCTAAAATTCTAATATATTCAGATTCATCTTTTTTTACTTTGAATAACTTTACTATTGATTTATTTTTGTAACTAGCTATAGTTGTGAGTTTGATGAACAATCTATACGTGTATATATGAAGGTGATATTGTGAACCTCATTAAATTATTCTAGATTATTTGAAACATGTATTCGCATTCACCGTTTATTATACATAGCCAAAATTGATGTGACATTAAAATAAATGTCTAATTCTCGTTAAATATATAACGCGAATAATATAGAATTGAAGTTTACCTGGAAATGTTTGTAAACGAATGTTCCAACGAAAGCCGATTCGCTAATAGTTATTATTTATTTAAATATTTGCCGGGTAATGTAAGTATGTTTTAAATTGCGGCGTTGTACAACAAGAATTTCATTCAGCTCCATAAATTTCGCTTTTATAACGTCTAAAAGTCTCGTCCATCTAAAGGCCATTGTTTCGTTACTACGCGTTCTATAAATTATTGGTGTGCAATGATTTAGTTGTATGTATAATATGTTTTTTGCTTTGTCATTATGCATAGTAATGTTGTAAGTTATCGTCGTTATGTTTTTAATATAGCTTGGCTTGTATGTTTATGTAATGGCTTTTATACAACCCCGGCAAGTAAAAATGCCGCCCCTATAAATGTTTAGTTTTTTCGATTATTATGAAAATTTTACATAAAAAAATACTGATTAGCTCTATTTGTGCGATTACAAAACCTTTTAACGATGTATAGAATAACTAAACATGAAACTTAATTAGTTCCATCACTCTAATCAACATGTCAGCTGCTTGTGCAGTTTATTTGCGACCTATTGTGAGTGTAGCTATATCATGTCGACTGGCGCATCATCCAGAGGCTCCTGGCCAAACACCTGTGGACCAACAGTGTAGCTGACCTACCGAGGACTGGTTATCCTCGCGTCTCAACACCAAGGCAAGACCGTGTTCTGATCCGCATGTCTTCAGGCAACCCACGCCTTGTAGCCCGTCAACTTCATCAAAGATGGTTCTTGGAGCATGGTGTCAATGCCAGCCTCATAACAGTGAAGAATCGTCTTCTGAAGTCTGGCTTGTCAGGTCGCATTGCAAGACGCAAGCCTTTACTTTCTGTGCGTCACCATGCTGCAATGTTGGCATGGGCTCGAGAACGGCAAAACTGGACTGTTCAACAGTGGAGAAGATGCTTCTTTTCAGATGAGAGCCTCATTCACTTAGTGATGGGTCGTCAGAGACGCTATGTGAGATGGCGAAGAGGTACCGCAATGCAGCAGTAGCATCTGCGCCTAACAGTCCACTTTTCTGGAGGCAAAGTAGACGTCTGGGGAGGCTTCTCTCATAATGGTGAATACCCTTTGGTCAGCTATCACGGCTCTATGACGGCAGCAGTCTACACAGAGATCATGGAGCAACATCTGGTGCCTCTTGACTTGCCTGGAAGACAGATCCTGTTTCAACAAGATAACGCTACCAGCCACACCGCCAG
>JAYRBW010094837.1:0-20640 GCA_036023295.1 Invenusta paracnida | reverse complement strand
CGTAAAACTAAATGTTATTATACTATATTGTGAATTTGGACACAAAATGAAAAGCATCATTCATTCGGGTGGAAACAAACTTTTCCTCCCTCATGAAAATAGCTATATTTGCAGTTTATCTTATGCAAAAGTTGTTTTTTGGTTATTTATTTTAGATAACAGTATAACCAACAGTTTTGGTCCAAGTGGCCAACGAATAAACCCATTTCGGGCTCTTTATGGTACTTTAAACGATAAACTTCAAAATGGCCGCTAATTTACACATCAAATTATTGCAAAAAGAAAGGTTTTAGAGTCTACGAATGTATTTCCAGCATAATATATCTACCATTTAAATTTAATTTATAATGAGATATCTGATTACTAACAAATAAGAATATTTAATTATATTAATTAATAATAATAATAATAATTAATACTGAGATACTTGCATAACAATAACGGGTTCTAATCATTTTCTTTCTTTATCAAGGCGAAGGCCACATTACTGTATAAAATATTATTGCTATGGCACAGTACACTTAACTCTATCAAAGAAGAAAAAATCTTCCTCCAACTCAGGAGGATCATGACTCAGTTAGCAAATATACAGGCAGCCAATGATCAAGAGCATCTAGATCACAATAGAGTCAATGAGGCTCGGTAGACCAAATGGCTACAAAATAGAAAATCTTGTCAATTATACAATACCAATTCTGATGGACAAACAGAAAATTTCGTACGAATCCTCTCAGAAAGGATTTAGTATTTGTACATAGCAGCTGCAGTGCACATGTAAGAGACGAGAGGGAACTGGGGGCTTACATATAAGGGCTTACATAGACTGAAATTTAGGAGAGGGCAGCGATAGTACAGAGGCAGATTAAAGTACAGCTACACTGATTGAGAGCGGAGCTCTTACCAGGCCTCACGACACCCTCCGCGACTTGGAACGACTAAGTCGTGGACCTGTATCGTTCATAAAAGCAATCTGTCGGTCTACTCTGTGGAAACTCTGTCCAGGTCTTCAGACACATCAGCTTGTACCGATTCGCAAACAGCATTACTGATGAAGATGGCAGACCAATCTACTATCCCATACATTGATCATTTAGAAACCACTATTCCTGTCCAAGATCTGTTCATATCAATAATGTTACACGACTCATGGCTAGCAAAGTGTCAAATGATCGAACCACTATCCCCAGTACCTACTCCTTATCAACTGGTACCGTCGTTAGATCATTTTTCTGAAGTATTACAGGTCCCGTGGAGCTATTAGCACACACCATCGCCATATAATGGAAAGCTGGAATGGAAAGCTGTACACCCGTCCCTAAAGGGTTAATGGATCGACCCAGTCACACCTTGACGTAATTCTCATCTGGCTCCGCGAACAAGCAATTCTGACGCATAAAGCCTTTACGTTGCTTAAAATTTCCTGATCTCTACGACAATCTTTGATGTGATTAATCTCTCTTCTCCCCAATCCCACTACCCTTCATCTGGGGAGACATCAAACAGTGGCTCAATCGGCCTAAGGATGGAAACGATAATGGCCAAAACATCTGATCAAACTTGGAAGGACAAGAATGCAAGATGCATCATTCTGCAGTTCCGTCATTGCTTATCAGCGTTAGGTAAACTTGCTTCCAACATTTATTCTGCCAACAATAACATTGCAAGCTAGCTTTGTGAACACTTTGTATATGTCTAAGTCCAGCCTCTATTTACTTAACAGTAGCTTGTATCTATCATTAAAATAAGTTGACTTCTTCTGCAATTACTACTAAGAGTACCATTTCTTCAGTTCTTATTGTATCTGTTAACAATTTAAATCCTTTTAATGTATAATCATAATAAATAATAATAATTTAATTTAAAGAATAAATCCTATCTCTTTACGTAAGCAGCAAACACGGTCCTGTTGTCAGCTCAGTTTACTTAGTCCATAAAGGACAGGTGGAAAGAGTTGCCTAGTGTAGCTGACTTTAAACATTTTAAGAATCATATGTCCTGTAAACCTGCCTCCTCGAGTTCGCACATGGAAAGCCAACATTATCTCAGTAGGTTTAGGATTAAAAGAAATCTTAATAACACTTTTTATAACCCATTAATTCTGAATCTAATTTTTTGACTGTGTTGAAATATAATTATATTTTCTATACCTTTAATGTTCTCGCTATATGTGTGGATGTCATACAGCCCATATTATTTGATAAAATGTAGTTTTCCTAATATTACTTATTTTTTCTATCTTAGGTCGAAATTAGGAACCACATTCATAACATTATTTTTATGTATGGACGAAAATGAAAGTTGTTATGCTATACATGATAAACTTGTAATTTTTATAAGTTATTTTTGTAAGCCTTGTATCAGACAACTTGTACATTGAACTAATATTACCTACTGTGGCGGCCGTTGTTATGACTCTAATAGAAACGATATTCTTACTTCTTGACCAATATAAATTTGTGAATATGTTATGTAATCAATATACATTTTTTCCCTCTATGACAAGGGGTGCAAGGTTATTTAATTTACTTCGTCTTTAGCATGCGCATGAACAAGATTATCTCACCATAGATGGAATTCTTAAAGCTGTAAGCCTGATCCCTTTCCTGATACAATACCATGAAAATTTCGAAAACCTTTTTTCGCTGAGACAATGACTGGACAGTAATTTATGGTGGAGTACCATATTATGAAAGTTATTCGTCTTTTCTTTGGTTATGACGACATATATATCTTTTCCGTCATACCTGAGCATTCAACAAATATCAAATAATATTTCAATATACATTATGTGCAATTTTTTTCTGTTAATAATAAATTTATAGATTACAAAATCTTTGGTTTTCAAAATAATTTGTTTTTTGTTTAGTGATAACATCATAATATGGCTATTACGTCATACCTGTCAATCCCATCAATAGAAGACAAACCATGTTAGATAGATTATGGTTAACTTTATATCTATTGATAAAACATTTATACACCCTAAGTCCTTTTCGTTTTACAGTTATTTATATTTTTTGGGCAAAATTGAGACCATTTTGAATTATATCGATTAAAGTACTTCAAAGAGACCACAACATAGTTGTCCACTCTGATTTTTATTGTTAGTTATTCTGTTATTCACAAAAATTACAATAATTAAACTTTTACAAAAAATTAAACTGACGTCAGTTTAATTTAAGTAAGTAATGGAGGGCCTAGGTATGACTAGACATGAATATCACTACTTCCTTTGTAATAATTGTACTCGCTCTAAACATAATTAAGGTATTTTAGATTCTACTAACAAAAAATTTTAATTTAATTTTAATTTTTTCAATATTATGATATATCGTAAATCTCTTCTTAACTATCATTTGTTTAATTCAGCTGCGTGCCTTTTTCTTTATTAAATTTTATATAATTTTATTAATTTTAATACACAATAAAAGTATTTTTATATAATTTGAAAAACATTTTTTTTCAATAAAACACAAAATTTGACACCATTGCTGCATTAACAGTATATTTTATTTCGGTAGAAATAATTAGGTAAAACAAAATATTTAAAATAAAAATGTAAATAAACTGCCATTTACTGTTAACTTAAATGGAAATATAGTGTTACTCATTTTAAGATGTTTACTTTTATATTGATGTGCTTAATGTTATTATTATAGAATAATAGAATAGAATAGAATACAATTAAATAAAATCTATATAAATAATATATTTATTTTAAATGTACACTAAATCTATGTTCAATATGTTGTCCTCAATTTCATACTAACTATAACACAAATACAAATTGATAAATAAATATCTAGTGATTAATAGATATGTGGATTGGTTAATGTACAATATTTATTTTTACTTATAATGTATAATAGTTATAAATTTTGATATAGAGAAAATAGTTATCTAATTGATAATTTTACTTTTCCCACTTTGATTCTCTTTTCCCAATTTTCTTTCTACCTCATATTGTAAATAATTAACGATTTCAATGCTACGTTGTTAGGGGAGAAAGTTGTTCTTATAAATTTGCTTGTATTGGCGAGAAAAAAAACATGTTCAAGAGACGCTCCAGCGTATCAAGCACCAATATTTGGTTTGTCATAGCCTCATATCCCAAAATGTTTGTGTCTTAGATATTTGTTTGTGGAACGACTTGAATGTTATAAATTTCAATAATTTCAATACATTTGTTGCGAGTAACCTTAAAAATATATATTTAACATTCATATATGTAGTAGCAATAATTTTATTAAAAGAATTCATTATAAATTCGATATAAATATAACCAGAACTGTTAACATTTTAGTAGTTGTTTCTTGCAAAAATTAATATTTATTAAAACGTAAATATATAACTAATTATGTATAATGTTAAATATGTAGAACTATTCATTTAAAAATCTAACTGGTAACAATCACATATACATACTAGTAAAAAATTTGTATATGAAAGTACTATAAAGCATAACGATTTCTCAGCAAGTAGCAGTAGCATCATAACATATAAATACTAAAATAAAGTTTAATAATTCGACTGATTTCAAATAGCAGCGAATAATAAACTTTAAATAACAATAATAACGAATCGTTGTTACTAAACAATTTTCAAAAGCTTTCAAAGTTGTTTTTGAAATATACTTAACATAATTGAATGGGTGTAGGTATAGGTTAGGTTCACTATGCTTGGATTTTAACTTTAGCCAGATTTTCGTGGAGAGTATGAAAACTATACATTTTTGGAAACCTTATAGTATAAGCAATTAGAAAAACAATGTTGCATTTACCCCGAGCCTATTTAGCCGTCATCTTGAATTTTATAAAATGGCTACCGTTAAAAGGTTTTCGTCAATCTCCTCCAATCTCCAATGCTCCTAGTTGCAGATGTGTTTGGTGTGTATTTATGTGTATCTTTGATATTAGGTGCATAAAGGTTAGGTGTGACTTTTGGCTATACCATAGTTATTGGTTATAGGTTATACCATTGAATCGAAGTTGTTGACAAAGCAAGCACTCACGGTGAGGCAGAACATTATTTATGGATTCAAATCCAACCGACAGGTCAACTACAAACCCTAAAGAGAATAAGCAGCATTCAGGTCACCCCATACACGAGAAAATCCACGAAGTCCTGGGACTGGCTCTGACTGTTTATCACGACACCCGCAGCAAAAAGTTTATGGATCTTCTTAGTGTGCATGATTACTATGTTCCGTATGACCTTACCCTATTAATAGAAGTAGCTTTGGTCAATGCTGTTGCAGAAAACACACGACGGTTCCAAGGTTTGTATGTACCATTATTTTTGAAGAAGGATGCCTTTGTGTTCCTTGTAGCAGATAACACAGACTTCTCAGAAAACACTGCTGATGGGAAAGAAATCACCTATGGAAATGGGATTACTGCTGTATACCAGAAGGCAGAGATTACTGGAGAACCAGTAAGTTCCACAAGTTGCACCACCCAGAGTCTATCTGTCGCTCTATACCATGTAGATATGCTGCACTGTGACAAGCCAAAATCACAGCTTGCCAAGAGAACGGACCAGTTTGTCACCAGCAAGGGAAGATCCTGCCAGCTGACAAAACTAGGATGGATTGTTGCTATTGCTTTATCCAGAATGGAATCGGGGAAGCATCGCTCAATATTCCATGCTGGGCAGGATACAATCCACTGTTGTCTGAATGCAAGCCACTGACCCAGGTAGAAGTTCTACCACTACTCTCAGAGGTGGCACACGAGTAGTCAACCCTGTTCACTGTGATCATGAAAACAAGTCAACTGAGAAAGCTGGCTGTTGGTGAATATCAGCCCACAATAATTTAATTTGATAGGACTCTTTATGAGAAGGTGGTCATACTGCTAGATGCCAGAATTGACCTGAAACGCACAGTTGTCCCGCGACTGGGAGAGCTATATGTTGTCATGGTTGCCCTTGGTGCCTATAGATCAAGAACTCCGGATTGATGCTGCCTGGATAAAAGCTGATGTCTATGGTTCTGCAACAACAATATAAATCCTGAAATGTACCCATTACAAGCGTGCTGTTCGTGCCCACACCTATCATATTTAGCTCTTTATGAAATGGCACTGGAGGAGTTCTTCGAGGACAATCCACAACTGAAAGAGATCTGTATGAAGGCAAAAAATGGAGTTGAAGCTGCCTGTTTTGAGCGGAGCAAACACACAAAATTTGAGTCTGTGAAACAAGCAAACACCACCCTACTTGAGGCCTTGACAACTGCAGATGTCATTACAGTTTTCCAAAAATACTATGTTCAAGGCAATGATGAACTAACTAAATCGAGTGGAAACAATTTTGTTCTGTGCTGTTGCAACCCGGAATGTTGACCTGGAGCTTCATTTCCTAGACGGAGAGCAGCTGAGCAAGCTTTTCTTTGCCTTTGACAGGATTAAATGCAAGCGACTCTGACCCAGAAACATTAGAAACAAGTATGATCTGCGGACCAATCACCCTAAAACCTGAAAAGAGCTTAAAGCAGACAACATTGCAGTCACGGAGAGTGACATACTCTTTATATCCATTGTGGCGGACATTGCATGCGAGCATCTGAACAAGATGATGAAAGTTAATTCTGGGCTCGTAGGGATTCAGAACAATGCCAATTCTAGATAGAGATTCTTCTTTGAACAGAACTCATTCGTGTTGCAAAATCGTTCAAAAGTCAGTTTGACTGGGAACTTAATAAAACCAGAGAGCATCATGTCCTTGGGTGAAGTGCTGTCAAAAAGGAGCATGATGTTTTCAACAAGATGAAGGTAACCATTCTGAAACATGGAAACCCATTTGCTGCTAAAGGTGACAAGCAGCATCATGTGATCGATCCCTGATGATTATGTTCCTACGATCTTGAATGCAGACGTGACTGGTAAAAAGCTGTATGAAAACTGTGTGTCAGAGCGAATCAATGGAGATGTCAGCCTACGGGCACCAGTAAAGAAGGTGAACAACAAGATGTTCATGTCTGAAAACAATAAAATCACAGAACAACTCTGAGACAAGACAGTAGATCTAACGGAGACCACGGACTTGTATGGCAGACTGATAATCCTAGCCAGGTTCAGCAGAGACATCCACCTGGAAGAGGCTATTTGAACAATTTACTCTGACACCAAGAGCTCTTTTTGCTGCAGATGGTTCAATCCTTTAGAAAAATCGAAGTTGATCGACTTCCACAATAAGCTGGCAACAGCAGAAACTCTACAGGAAGATCAGCAGCCAGAAGATGGGATGGACACCACATCAGATGCTCCAAATCACAAGATAGCCCTAGTAGATGAAATGGTTCTTCTGTAGAAGATGGCCAAGAAACCAGCAACAATATTTACATTCAAAGATCTCAATGAATGCTTCAACAGCAGGCTGATGTCCCTCACAAGAGATTAGGGTGAAATTATCCTTGTGTTTGACACATACGGGGAGGATTCTCTGAAAAGTTCTACAAGGGATAAAAGAAGGCAAGGAAGAGCACCAATCCAGTATCAGATAAGAGATGACATAAACATGAAACACATCCTAATGAGCAGGTTCCTTTCACACGACAAGACTGACAGACTGACCTGACCAACTATTTTGCTGCAAAAACTGTAGAGTACGACAGTACATCAAGCAAACTGATCATCACCTCTTCCTCAGATCATACCAGAAGCAAAAATATCTGGAT
Organism: Invenusta paracnida; assembly: GCA_036023295.1. NCBI lineage: Eukaryota > Metazoa > Platyhelminthes > Proseriata > Coelogynoporidae > Invenusta > Invenusta paracnida. The sequence goes on along the minus strand of JAYRBW010094837.1, from coordinate 12,962 downwards.
TTTCAGGATAACACTCATGAAGAAGAAGACACACTGTTAATCTACTACGCTGTCCTGGCATCACAGCGAAATCCACTGAATACACATCGTTTTCTTCTCCCCAGACGCAGATGTCCTAGTGTTAGCAATAGTAAACTATGACCTCATGATGAAGAATACGTCCATTTGCATGGACGTGTTGCATTATTAGAATACAGCTAATATGGAGAACCATCGGACTAGAAAGAGCAAAGGCTTTGTCGGCTTTCCATGCGCTCACTGTTGCTGACAACACTAAAAGGTTCTCTAGTTGCTGCAAGTCTATATGAAGGCAGATAGAGATGTATTAAGTTCTGTGCAGATGTTTTCAACAGAGGTAGAAGTGACTGAAACTGTGTTGGCCACTTCTAGCTAGCTTCGTCTGTGCAGCCTACTCCCCAAAAGATATCTACATCAAGACGATTTCTGAGCTGCAATGACATCTCTTCTGCAAGCATATGGCAGATGGTGATAATCTACTTCTTACCCTTGGAACTCTGAGACAACATGCCTGAGAGTCCATATGCAAGCAGAGTGTTTGAGACAGGCCAGCATTGCTCTGCGCGATCCTCAGTTGGGTCTCCTGCAGAATGGCTACCACAAGGAGTCCGATGGCCAGCTGAAACCAACCATGACAGATTCCCTTCCAGCTCCAAAGGCCATCATTGAGATGGTTAGCTGTCACTCCAAAACAAACTGTTTTTCTGCCAGATGGTCTTTCAGAACAAATAACTTATCCTGCACCGATATGTGCCAGTGTGGCAGTGGATGTCAGAACGATGGGGACACACAGAACAAGTATGAATCTGATGATGACGATGATGGTGACGACATGTAAAGAATTTTTGATTGCCTAAAACATTAAATTCATTTTTACATGTTGGTTCGTAATGGACAGTAACTTAGTGGAACATTCATGTCTGATCATTTGTAAAACATTCGATAAATCGAAAATTGTTAGTAAACTAAATTTATGGTTGAATCTAGCTTATTTATTTTAATACCATTGGATTCCAAATGGTGATTTAGCTGTCAAAATCAAAATTATATGTTATTTAGAAGCTGAGATATTGACGAAAATCTTTTTACGGCAACCATTTTGCAAAATCATATAGGACTCGGAGCAAATGCCAACATTGTTTTCTAATTGCTAATACTTTAAGGTTTTCAAAAATGTATAAGTTTCATACTATCCACGAAATTACATAGTGAACCTGACTAGTTGAAACAAAAGTGAGTTTCTTTATAATATTTTGATATATTCTTACTACCGCAATTAGTTCTGTAATGAGTGGACAAGTTATATATATAAAGGTATGGATTTGAAAAATCAACAAATGATTTACAAGATTTATTTCAGTAGTAGGTATGGTGCATTAATTATAAAATCAACTTTCAAATAACTTATGTCCGTTAAAAATGCATATATATAAAACAGTTTCACAACCATGAGTATTTAATGATAATATAAAAATATATGTATTGGATTTAAGTGTTTAAGTTAAAAATAATATATCAACATAACTATATTATTAAGTAATATTATTAAATATAGTACATTTACATGCCTAATAGATTAAAGATTATTATTTAACAGTTGTGTATTATAATATTTTGATATTAAGTATTCCTACTTATGATTGTTTAAAATGTTATAAAAAAATAATAAGAAATGTCTGTACATGTATTTTTAATTCTAACGGAATATATCTGTAACGGAATTAATATCGACAAATATGTCATGTTTGAAATAAATACATTCGCTAGGGCCATACACTATAGTTTTCATACTTGTATAATCCACTCACAAATAGTATCAACAACTTCATGCATATATCAAGGCATAACAATATTTATTTTCTTACATAATACAGCTAACAACAAATACTTAGCCCCAAATAGTTTATTCCATTCAAATATTTGATACATTTATAGGATGATTTCTAATCCGGTTGCATTGTAGCGTACCAAATACGAAAGCAATGTGCGAACAGTCTTTGAATTGGTTGTGTATTCTTGAGGAGTTGTGAATTTTGTAGGTCACGGTTGACTGAATAAATACAATTTAGCAATCATCTCCTACATTGCTTCGTGTGGGTATGATTCCCTAGTTTATACCATGGACTTGCATAGTTATCGAAGAATCCATTAGATAATAAATATAGTATCGTTTTGGAAATGATGAATATTATGACATATGTCAATAGAATTTCATGTGGATTTAAGACGCTTTTGTATATTCCGTTGTATGAAGAAATATTATTTACTAATATTTCCTATGCATTTATTAGCAGTGTTTTTGCTTAATGCTCATCATAATAAATATTGTAATTTTCGTTGTCGAAGGCTACTTATAATATTCTCCAAATGAAGTAATGGGATAGCATACATTCTTTGACATGTACTTATTGAAAAAGATAGTCGACATAGACAATAAAAAAAGTATACTTAAAGTAGAAGATGCGAACACTAATGTACAAATTGCGTCAAAAAGTTACACATATTTTTTGCATTCAATAACGTTATAATATTTCGTTAATACATAATTAAATGCATTGTAATACATTATGATTAATATATAGATAATATAATTATGACAGATTAATACATAAACGCCTAATATATATATTATATAATAAGAATATAATAGTACTCAGAAATTCCGACAGAGCATACTTTGTCTATTAGTCTCCCACTTTATGAGGCTTGTTTGAATATTCATATATTTTTAGTATGATAAAATTTGTGAAAGTTTATTTATACACTCGTTCCAAAAGTTTAAATAAATATCGCATCGGACATGCTGGGTTTCTTAGTTGATATTGGGAATTATTGCATTAACCAAACCTAAAGACTAGAAAAATCGATCATTTCTACTCATTAATTTACACTATACTGTGTTCAATTTCATTATCTCTATTCACCATCATCGTCTCCTTAGAATATTCCACACTCCTTACTCGTGCCCTTTCCAGTCTTATCATATGTCAACACCAATTAGGGTAAATAGTTCTAGCGGAACGTAGAGAGCAATCCCGTCATGCTATATCATTCCCATTAAACATATAAATATCAAGAAAATCGAGAAGGAGCGATCATATAAAAATGAATGAAGTTGTTTTTGGAATACACATTTTACAGACATAATTAAAAAACATAAATTATTTGTATTTGTTAGATATGTAACTTTCGATAACGTATCTAAAAATTGATAATTTATATTAATTTGTAAATTTGATTTTTTCATGAAATTGTAATTAAACTACTCATTAAATATGAGTTTTTCATCAAATAATATTATAGCTTCATTTATAAAAATACTAACGCATAAAACATACAAACTTATAGTCATTTAATATTTTTTGTCCTATACATATTTCAGTTTCTTAAAATATTTAATAACTGTATGATTTGATAGATTTGATAGATTTGATACTTGGTTTAATCTATATATGGAACGAAAGTTACTTAAGCAAGAAGCAATTTTATTAAAGTAAGTTGTTTGATTAATACGTCTGAATTTCAAATAAATAGTACATAAATTAATAATGCGAAATGTTATAATAAACTCATAATTAGACTTATGAGAATTGTTTATGTTAATGAAATTTTTTTAAATATTGATAACCTTTTATGTAGGTATAATATGTTATACATAGTTTGTACTGAAAAGATATATATATCACATATATTTCTGAATATATGCAAAAGTAATATAAACAATATGATGAATGTCATCAAATTAAAATAGCTGTAATATAGCATTTTTAAATGACTGAAAACCAAACATTTTCTACAATTTATTAGTATATTTTGTAATAACTATTCTATATATAATGAATACTAGTTGGTTACATTAAATTTGATAAATTAAGTTTGAGGTTTGTTATATTTGCAATTTAAATTTTAATAAAATATAATAATATTTATTATTTGTTATTAATATAATGATTTAGTTATATTTTTATTGATATTTCTTTTATATATTATAATATATTATAATATACTATACTGTAGATATTCATATTTTATATTATTATATTTGCATCTTGCAATTTGTAAATTTGTGAATTTGAAATTTTGAAATGCTGGAATATGATGAATTATTAGATATGAAGTACTTATGTTCTAATCAAGTCAAAATCCATTAATTATTAAATGTAAATGAATGTAGAAAACGAGAAATTATAATAGTTTACCTAAGTAAATATACGTAATTATTGTGATAGGATCAATGTCCATTGTAATTTGTTTATTTTCTGCAGTATTTTTTCTATTACAAATATTCATAATATATTCAGTCCCCATGTTTTTCAATTTAAGTACAGTTTTATTGGAATAAATGTACACGAAAATGCATACTCACTGACATTAAATTAATAAAATATTCCAATAAAATCACTAATAGCATTAAACTGATAACTTATCATGCCTATCATCAAAGTCGTTATAAAATAAGGTTTTATAAGTTTTTCATGCTTTCTTTTTTTACGTAAATTCTGATTCGAAATTTTTACAAATAGATTGAGACATTATATTGAGACATTTACTTTTTTTCTTTAAACGTCGGTATGAAGTTTTTTTAAATAATTCTATATTTTCGTGATATTTTTTGCATGGAACACAATATTTGATAAGCGCATCTAGCGTTAATCATGTACTACCTTTGTGAGGTCATTTTAGTGTGTGAAGTTTACTAGCTGTATCAAAATAATTTATAAATTTATATTCTACACATTGCATATCATATTTTAATGTATTTTTACGAATATATTACATACAATTTAAGACTAGTCCATACAACTCCGTCCATAAATAACGTCGCGCCTAGAAATTTTCATTTTAAATTAATTTTTAAGTATTTAATATCTAATTTTATATATTAACGGATATGTATTATTGTATAGATAATTCCTGTCATTATTAATAATGTATTTAGGTAATATGCTTAGAATATAAGAAAGTATATAAGAAAAATAAATAAAATATTTGCGTGTAAAATCAAATATAAATATTGTATGAAATAAATAATAAATAACGGTGTTATTTATGGACGAGGTTGTTTTTGTAAAATATTTTAATATCACAATATCAAGTTGTCCATTTAACAGACATTTTCTTTAAAATATGAAATATATTTTCGTAAATACTGATAGAAATAATATTTTATCAAACATTGAAATATATATAAATCATTTAAAAGTATATAACGCATCGTTTTATAATGGAAGACAAGGACACAATTATTTTAATTGAAGGATCGACTTTTAACTTATCGTAAAAAAATAAAGAAACTAAAACCTGTATTATCAATAATAATTTATGTATTTATTACTGTTATGACTGAATATTTTTGTTCAATTTTTATTACCCACATGACAAATTCAACAATTAAACTAATATTTGTTTTGTAAAAACCTACTAATTACGATTAAAAAATAATTATTCCTTATTTGACTAAACTAGAACGAACCATTTTTTTGTTGAACAAAATTATGTTTTTTTAATACAATAAATGTTCTAATTAATTGTACCTATATAATATTAAAATTAATAAATTGTTGTGGTATACGTAATTATACAATGTGTGCACTAGGGCGAAGAAAAAATATAAATCAAGTGGTTTGAAGTTATACCACATAGTGTGTATTATATGACTCAGAAACGCACAATTTACTTCTCTTATATTTAGACAGCAACCTGTTTCAACTTATTTCAGTCCCATCTGCAGGACTATACTCCTTAATGAAAACTATAAAGTATTGTATCATTATATCATGTATATAAAAATATTTATTACATGTGAGAAATATCTTTTCTTGTGCAAGCTACGGATCAGATTGCTTATTATGTTAGTTTATCTACAATTCTGCAGTATTCAATCAGTTTTTTGCGGTTTTTTGCCAATCTTGTTCTTATAAGGTAAATTGTTATAAATTAAATGTACTAGTTATTATCGTGTTCCATTGAAAACAGACTCTTTTTATAATGACATAAAAATATAAAAGTGTGTTAGATAATTTTTAATGTTTAGAAGCAATAACTGTAGGGATTAGACAGAAGTTCAGTCTTGTCACTGTGAGAAAATGAATAGGATAAACCACTTGAAAATGTTTGATTAAATAAATTTATTAATAAAAATATGTCTGAATTCATTGATGGACTATAACATATTAAGAACTATTATGATATTGTTTTTGGACCATATTATTATTGATGAACTAGATATATTTAATGTATTTTGTATTATTATTATCTAGTTTAGGACATATAAGTTAACAAAAATAAGGTTGACTGAATGAGTTCACAAAATGTACTCTAATAACACTATAGTTGGATTAAAATTTCACTTCCCAAAGTTAATCATGGTTAAGTAACTTAACTCTTTATTATTTTTTTTACATCGAGGTTAAGTCACCAGAGTAAACATCGATACTATATTAGGGATGACAATTACACTCTACTATGACGCAATCGAACTCGCATAATACTGTAACTATGTATGCGAAAATTCAAAATAATGATAATTTAACTCATCTATAAAACTAGCGATGATTGTACTTGTATAAGATTACTTTGACTCATTGCCACCAAATTTTTCTTCTACTTTTTCTATTTATTTTATTTATATATATTTTTTCTTTTTCTTTTCTCATTTTCTGTAATATGTTCTACTTTTATGTCATTCTCTTCAGGTACATTGTTATCGTGCATCCACTGAAAGCTCGACAATACTTCACCCGAACAAACGCTGGCATCATGTTAACTGGAATCTGGATTTTCTCTATTCTTACATCTCTACCAGCAGCTCTAAGCTCAGCAAGTTTTCACATTAATGAAACTAATTTAACAAATATTAATCATGCCTCATAAACTCGCGTCCCAAACATTTAGCGTCTTTTGATGAGTTTCATTTGAGTTTAGATATAATTATTAAAAGTTCTAATTAACTCTAGCCACTTTTCGAATTGAGCAAATTGTGTTATTCTGCTTGACTCTATGATTGATATATAAAAATGTATATTTTAATAATTTATAAATTTACATAAAATTCATTTTTAAACTTCATCACTATGATCTTTTAAATCTGACTTATGAATATAATTATTTATATAACTATGACTTATTAATAACTAGATTTTGTGTATTTAAAATGGAAAATTGAACATTGAAAATGTCATTAACAAATTATAATTTTTATATTAAAAATTACTTATTTTAAAAATATTTTTAACTTTAAAAAGAATTTTTAAAATAATGTATATAATATACAGCTAACAACGGGATAAAATGCATAATCTGGACATAAAACTTCTGAATGTGAAACAATTTATAGGATTATATCAAAGGATTATAGGATTAACAATTATATATTTGTTAAATTTAATATCTCATAAACTATACATCAAAATGGCTAGACATTTGGAAATATTACTTAGAATGTTTTAAAAGTATTAAACATCTTGATTTATTGTTAAAAATTAGAAAATGGTTTTTTTTATTACATATATAAACAATATTTATATTTCATGTAGTACATTATTTTACTTTTCACTATATTCTTTGTTATATTGTACATTATGCGGTATTTTTTAAATTTGCAAACGAGTTATAAACACGAATTGCATAAAATTGCATAAGCTTTTTGAAATCAAATATTGATACTTTATAAAAGCTATTTATGAACGTGTGGTTTCCATGTAAAACTAAATATTTCATTTTTACCCGCATACATAAAGGTATATTATGAGAACAACGCGATTGTTTAAATACGTGTTTAACATTTGTGTAAAAATTAAAAAATGTATAGCATAATGTACAATATAATATTGAATATAGTGAAATAGGAAAAAGTAATGTGTTGTATATTTTAATAAAGTGAAACAAATAATGTCATATTTCAACGATGCATTCTTAAGAAATCAAATTATTTTTTATTTAGTTTATTTTATAATATTCTAGGCAACTACATTTAATTTTTCATTAGAGCTTGACATAATTCTTAACACTGTGTTCAACAATCTCAGTTAACTTGGCTGTTTGCAATATCTCAGTGTCTAACCGTCTCAGCCGTTGTTTAATGCTTTGTGAAACCGTTCGGCCTTTACCGAATACATTCGTTATTTTGAGACAATTTAACATGCTTTTATATTCAGTCAAATAAAATTTTAGACCGTCGAAAATCCCTTTCCGTCGATTCTAAAGTCTGTAGAATTTGTTCTCAGAGATTAAGAGTGAAATAGGAAAACCGTCCTAACACTTAAAGCTTGTTCAAGATCTAATTTAGTTTAGTTAATTAATTTATACTCATGTTTTCTTAGAATTGTTTCATATTTTACATGATAATTTTTTTGTTGGAAAGGACGATTTTCACATTCTACCCTCATTATTATAAACGTTCATGATTGATTATAATTAAAATAGCAATAATTCCATCATCAAAAGCACAATATGTTGATGGTTCAGAGCATGTTTAAAGTATTTTAGTTCAATATTTTTAAAATCAAAGAATTATAATCGCTTAGATTCCCACAAAAATGCTAAAAAAATGTATCACTCGTTTCATAATTCCGCTAATTTATAATAAATGCATAGTATTTTTCTGTTATATTCGTCTTTTTAAGTGTTGACCTTTAGTATTTGGCTCTCCAGTTTGACCCTCCATTTCCCTCTTTTCTCCAGAGAGTTTACACTGACGTCCTACAAACTAATAATTCAGACAAATCACAACGCCTCGTTAGCGCGATCTGCGTCCTGCGATTTCCTTCCGAGAAGCACGGAACCTTCCATTATGCTATCTATCAACTTCTTGTTCTTTTCCTTATTCCACTTGTCCTGCTTGCCTTCTTCTACGCTTCAGTAATTCGAGTTTTGTGGTTTAGTACAAAAACTTTGCAAGCTATGGGGTGAGTTAATATAAACCTCTTCCTAATAACTTAAAAATTAATAATTTTATATAATTGGTTAGTAACTTCAATAGGACCTTTAATTCTTGGATATATATTTTTAAATAACAATGTTTATATAGGACAATTTTATGGCAGCATTTATTATATACATATTGCTAAAAGAATAATATTTATTGATTATAAAAAAAAATCAGATTTCAATAATATTTGATTAAATAATTTGAAGCACTTAATAATATAATACGTTAATAAACTGATTTATTGAATTGTTTGTTTACATATACATATATTTAAGTATTTAAGTATGATACACAGTATATTAACTATATAAATATAAAAAAGTACATCCGTATATCAGAAATTTACAAGTTCAAAGGATTTCTAAACATTTTTTAATTTTTATATTCCTTTAGGGAACAATTATACTTGCACTTATCCCTTACACATGGTGTTTTTTAGAGAATAATACTTTTTATGAATAATACTTCTTTTTGAGAATAATATCAATCGTGGGAAACATAATTCGACATTCTGAATATACGACAAATAAATACTGTTATTCTTGATATTAAGCTGATATTATTTTTTATATTTTATGAGATTTTGTTTAAATTCGTTATAACAATGAATAGCATTTGAATAAGTATAATCACTTAATATTAAATTAAATGCAGCAATGATGTGTGTGTATATAACGTAGTCTTCTATTGAAAATGCTTTATAGCATTACGTGATGATAGTAAGCTTTTCAGCATGTTATTATCAAACACGTATTTCTTCAATTGTGAGGAATGGATGAAAAAATCCACTACACATTGTCAGGAAAATATTTATAAAATTTAATAAAAATAACGGAAACATGTAGTGCTTATAATAAACGGAGTAATTTTAAGATTAATTTAAGGATTTAATCTTGGTAAATTATTTGAAAAATGTTAAATTACGTGATGAATATCACTCAATAACAATTTTAAATAGTGTTGTAATGACCTATTATGACAAAGAGTGTTAAAGGAGAGAGTATGCTTGCAAAATCTAGGACAATACTTGAGGCAACTAATAATAATCGAGGGCAAGCCGAAATTCTCTAATAGCATATCCAATCACGCTAACATGTGCTTGTGAGTTAAATATATGGATGTATAGTCAACGTTACTGATCGTTTGAGGAAAGTCTAGTTTGAAGCGCAGAATTCTTCAATGTATGATTTTCAATCCGATTTTCCTCTTGACGATGTTACAAAGACCAAAACCGCTTCCGACCGATTTTTTTACGAATGGATTTGATCAAGTGGGAGAAAATATTTGACTTATATTCTGTAAGCCGCTGGTGAGTTGAATATCTGGGACAGCGAATTAGAAGAATACACACTTATCATCAATTTAAATATCCAATTTTAGTACTGTTAACCTAAGTGTACATTAACCCTATCCTACCCGGGCTATTTGACGCACTCAGAATCGGTCACCCTACATAATTCGCCCGCCTGTTTAGATAAAGCTTTGAAATTTGATATGTTGATAAATTCGTGATATGTCGTGTTTGAGACTTGTTCCATTAAAAATAATAATAATGTGAAATATAAAAATGTTGTGGGAGTAAAAAATAAAAAATATATTGATTAAAATAATTTTATTTGAATAAATTGATCTTATATTTTCATATGTTCATAACTCATATGTTCATTTTATCTAGTGAATATTACAATTGATATCTCTGATTTATAAATTTATAAATTAACAAAAACTATTATTATTAAAAACTATTTTTTTAAATTTCGGTATTTAAAAATTCATTGAACAAACATAAAAATATTGTAATGAAATTATTAAAAAAGTGGTCTTAAAAGTTGCAGAACTTGATAATAGGAATAGTTCGTGAACCTCATGTCGCTTGGTCTTATATAAAAAACGCCAGTATAAACAAGAGGGGGCCGATTGGGCCACTTTTAAGGGGTTAAGTTGCAATAACTTATCCGTTTAGAAATGTTATGAGAAGGATCCTTCAGCAATGTTATTACAAAATAGAGGGGGAGGGGAATGACCTCTTCTGTTTTATTCCTCACCAAGAACAGTCAAGTATAGCCACATATAACCAACCTGGCTATAAGATCACGACATTACAACATCCCATAACGAACAAACGAACGAACAGTATTATTATTGAAATTAATTTTACTTTCAATCATATTGCAATGGAATTATATAAACATATTACAAAAATTAGAAAAATCTGAAAAATCATGAAAGGTATGTTTATTTGATGCATTAAGGCTAAAGTATATTATCTTCAGATGCATTATTTCAAAATAGAACAGCGTTTACAGTTGTTTTCTGACTTTGAAAATCTAATAATATAAAAAGGTTGGTGATTGAAGTGTGGAAATATATATTCCCTAAAAAATATTGAATTCATGTATCGAATTAGGTTACAACATCCCTGCAATTTATAGTTCATTTCTCATTACTACCAGCTGTAATGAAAATGCAGGAGATTATTACGATGTGTAACAACAAAGACATTCCGGACAGAAAGGTAAAATATCTGACTTGAATATTGAATTTTTTCTTCACATTTTAGATTAGAAAATACTCATAATAATATATATAATTCCAACACAATGTTTCATTAGCTAAATACATGTAATAAATCCGATAATATCCATTTACTGATTATGTAGAAAATTTTATTTTGGAGCTTCACTTGAATATAAAAAATGTATACTTATGCTTTATTAGTAATAATCTGTTTATTAAATGGATTAAAAATTTAACACAACTAATTAATTGTTGTTATGAAAATTTGCATATAACAATATGTTTGAATAATATTAAAATATAATACTATTATGGTTATAAAGCTAATATTATAAACTAGATTTTATTCTCCAGGCAAAGTGAGAACACACATGCAAGTACAAATAACACTTTATTTAGATATAATCGAAGCTCATCTCAAATTAGAAAGCATATTTTTATCAAAGAGTAAATTATACTTATTAATCCGTTTATATAAAGCAAGTGCAGATTTCACAATATGTAAACTAATGTTCAAGTTATTATTCATCTCCTTAATAGATATATTTATGCTTTACCCCCTATTAAATGTAAATTAATAATGACCTCGATTTGAATTTGCTATAGTGATTTAATTTAGTACATTTAGATAACGGTTAACAATTATAATTTTATAGATAATTTGTATATATACTTCTAGAGATCATATAGTTGAAAATTTCTGAAGTCTTAAAGAATAAAGATGTACACAAATTATAACAGGAATTTATTAAGTTATATTCCTTCATATGAAGAGCATATTGTCGGCTGTTAAAAACAAAAAGGGTAAATTAATTTATTTTGATACATGTTAACTTTTTAAAATAAATATAAAAATACATGCATAAATAGAGATTGCCAAATACTTTTTTTAATTAGGTAATAGTAATATAAGCATGAATAAAGACTATGTATATATTGTCACTCATATTAATTCGCCCACACTTTCAAAAATGAAGAATAGATAAAGAGTTTTCAGAATATAACTATTTATATAATATAATATAAAATGTAAATACAAAAATTACATGTTATTATAAGAAATGTTTTAATATTTGGCATAACCACCTCTTGTTGCTCTATGAGCGTCTAATCTACAAGGTATAAGAGTCAATAACTGATTGGCAAAATTGATTGAATCATCATTGTTCCAGATGTCGAGAACTTTGTTGATGAGTTGCTGGCGTGTTGTGTGTGTAGGTGTTTGTTTACTCGACGTTTCAATTCAGCACAGACATTTTCTATCACATTCATGTCAGGACTGGCTCTTTAATGACATCAACATACATTGTTGTCTGCAAGAAATTGGGTTATGATCCTGGGGGTCGTTACTCGAAACTATCATAAGCATAAGGCCGAGTGAGATAAAACAGTTCTGTTACTCGATACTGTATTATCTTCCGGAGATATGATAAACAAAAGATGTGACGATTCTCGGAAATTGCGTTACTCGAAGCTGTCATAAGCATAAGTTAGATAT